>VWYH01003690.1:296827-408445 GCA_013399365.1 Pampusana beccarii | reverse complement strand
TTTTTTTTTTTTTTTTTTTTTTTCCTGAAAGCAGAATTGTCGTAGTAAAATTACTGGCAGGCCGTGACTCCCTCCTGCTCAGGGAGCTCCAGAGTGCACTTGACTTTCTCACATATGCTTGTAAATTGTACTTCTTGTAACACACTCTGGTGCTGCTGCTCCTGCAGCTCTTAAACAGCTGGTGAAAATTGTCCTCGTTTCAGCAGCTGATAATCAGCCCCTCTCTTTGGGGCAAGACGCCTAGCTGATCGAGAAAAACAAAAGGCTCCTTTTCTCCTCTCCCACAACCACTCGTGGCATTAGGTGAGGTTTGTACAAAGGGTTAAAACAGTGAGCGGAACTGTGTAAGTTATTCTTGGTGCACTAAATATTAGCTCATAGTTCAGGGACCAGTAACGCAATTTTTCTTGCTCTTTGTCTCAAGCTCTGCTACTTTATGCCATCATCTGGTACAAGATGTGCTCGGTTTCCTCGTGTGCAAAACAAAGTTCATTATTACGTAAAGCTGAAAGACTTAAAGGATCAGCTGAAAGGCGTTGTGCCAAACACAGAGGTGCAGGAGGTGCGGTACACGTTTGACTTGCAACTTGCTCAAGGTGTAGTGGTTATTTTTTTAGTCCATTAAAATGCAGTGTAGTGTACAACACAATGAACCGTTTCCTAAGCAAAAAGAAATCAAGCACTTAAGGGGAGAGAAGAGACGGACTGTCTTCTCTAAATCACGTGGCAGAGAATTACAGGTTCCACTCTCTTTTTAGTATAGTCTTAGTTATCTAAGGGGAGCAAAGTTATCTTTAAAATGCGTGGCTGCTTTTTCAAGTGTTCTCTGATAAAAGCCCTCTTTGATCATTTTTGTTCTGAGTATTAATACTTGAGGCCTTCTCTTTTGGCAGAGGATGCTAAAAAGACGGCTGTCAAAGAAGAAAAATATGATGTGGGTTACGAAGCAGCGTGTGGAGGAGCTTACTGTGACCGTGTGCCGTATGAAAGCGAACAGGGCCATTTCTCTTCAAATGGAACTGCTGAAGTTCAGTGCTTGGGGCATTCAGCCTGTGAACCATTACTCCTGGTTGAAAAATAGAGGAAAGATGGAAACTGCAAATATCTTTTATTTGGTAATTGTTTAGGGGTTGTTTTTGTAGGTTAGGAGGCTTTTTGCTAGTGGCATCATCTGTGTTTTTAATTTTAGTGATATCAGTTGCATTTTTTTAAACTGTATTTCATTTGTTTGTTTGTTTTGGCAGCAATCGATCCACAGTACCATGAAGGGTCGTCCTTTGATGAAGTTCCTAATGGGCAAGGGATGACCCAGTCTTTTGCAGACCAGATTCCAGATTTTGGTGCTGGTTTGACATGGGAAGAAGAGGGAAGTGGCGCCTAAGAGAAGTTTCTTCTCGGCCATCCCTACATGCTGCAGTTTTAATGCAGTGATCAAGATTGGCATCTTGGTTCTCCAACTGAAGCATATTAATAGTATTTTATCTCCAGTAGTTATTTTATTAGAGTCCAAAGTAAGTGTGTGGTAGGCTCAAATCAATGAACTAGAGAATTTGAAGAAACTGTCCAGACTTTTTTTTAAAAAAGTTAGCCCTTTTTTGTATATGAGTTTTATATTTAATGTATACTACTTTTTATATTTTTTGACAAATTGTTTTCTCATTTGTGAAGATTCCTTTGGGGCGTCAATTTTATTCCATAGAACATCATGCAGTAGTAGTAGTAGCAGCAGCAGCAGCAGTATACTTTTTACTGATGCCTCAAAATTTGGTTGATTTCATAATCCTTTTCTATCCAAAGGGGAAAATCGGAAGTGCACCCTTATCTAACATGAAGTGGTGGTTTTAATCATGCACAGTCAAGCAAATTGTGCTTTTAAAGTCTGCTTTTTACCTTAAAAAGTGCAGAAAGTTGTGTTCTGCAGCTGTGAGTAATGAGTATTTTCTGAGCGGAATGAGAGAGCTCTATCTAAGTAGTGATTGGACCATATCCAGGATTAAGGGAGTGGAGACATCATCTCAAGTCACAGCACTGGGGAGGAAAATTTGTGTTGCACAGGACAGGCCCTAAATATGCTAGCGGAGCCATTTTAGGGTAAGGTGTCCCTGCCGCTCCATCTCTTTCCCCCTTAAATTCCAATGTAAGGAACTGGAATTCCTTATAAATGAATGGTGGTTCTTGAATTCTGTGGCATTTAAACTCTCAGTCGTTTCTGTGTGATGAGCCTCTTCACCTGGCCTTTGACCAGGAGACAAGCCCTTCGAACACATTACATTGCAGGGAACGGAAAGACCTTCTTCTCTCTAAAAACCACATACAGCTATGTTGTTTACATCAGGTACAGTTAGAATAGGGTGAAGGAGGTTTGTGGTTTAGCAGCTGTTAACATTCAGTTCTCTTCAATCTCTAAGACCTCGGAGGGTGTTCTCATTCTTCTTAGAAGGAAAAATCACTAGGTTAAACATAAGGGCAGCAGTTCCGTGACTAAGAAGTCAGCTGTAGAAAGTACAGCTCTTTTCTGAGGAGCTAGCAAACTATTTATTTACACATTTATTATCTGTTCCACTCTGAGAATAAAGAATGAGCCTGAACTACAAAATCTGAGGCTGCATGAAGGCCCATCAGTCTCTCCACACTTCTGCTGTCAACCTCGTTATGGAGGAGACATTATTCAAACTGCAGGCCTCCAAACTCCCAGGTAACTGGAGACAGCAGGAAGCTCTGTTTGATATCAAGTATATTCTTTATCAACCTTTTTGTTGCAATGGGAAGAAATGATTGAACTTTACTTTCATCTTGCTCTGTCTTCACATCAGCCAGTAGGTGAATGGCTTTGTTGGTGAGCCTTGGCCAAAAGTTCTTTTGTATATGCTGCCCTTTGCAGCCATAGTTTTTCCATCTTTCAGACAAGGTTTGAGACTTTCCTTGTCCTGCTATTCTGCCCCTAGGCAGTATCAAAACCAAAATAAAACAACTGCTAGAGTGATGGAGTGTCAAAAAGAATTAACTACTGCTGGCTGCAGCAGAAAATAGTTATGTGAAGACAAAGTGCTGCATTACAAATGGCAGGGCTATTTCCAAAATTAGCTTAAGAAAGTCCAAGGGATTAGAGTATTGTTTTACTGAACCATGGTAGACCATTACTGTCTATAGGGTGACTCTGCTGCAGCCATTTAATAGCAAAATCCCAAATCCTGCTTTAGATAAGTTGGTTTTGGTTTCTTGTTGTAACAAAGAAGCACTATTCAAAGTTTAAAATGCTTTTGCTTTGTATTACAGTATGCGATGTGCTTAAGCAGCTAAGAAAATATTAGGAAATTTTTGTTTAAAAAGGAAGGAATAAAGCCAGTCTTTCTGTTGATCCATGCTGCTTGTGAGAGCACAGTCTATGCCAGCATGCTTAGCATGACTAGGAAAATTCTTTTGCTGTATTTGGGCAACACATACACCAGGACATTTTTATACTTATCTGGATGAACTCAGAACATCAAAAGTTCTGGTCTGGATACTAGAGCATGGTCAAAATTAATAAATATGCTAGGAAGCACATAAATAATAACAGCTGTCTAACACTGACAAGTTTATTTTAAAATGTGTAGCGCAACATAAAGGTTACATATCCTTGTTTTAATGCAGTTCACAGTGTAGGAATGTACAAATTAACATATGAAATCAAAGCAGTTGTCCATATACTTCATTGTTTCACCTCCTAATTAAAATAAGTGTGAGGTATCCATGAAGTTGCATCTTTTGGCTTAATTAAAACAAAAGGAAAGTGCCATCTGCCTGTTCACAAAGAACACAATCCTCTTTCTGAAGGAACCTAGCTTTTCCAATTATACCTTGAGTAACTCCTTGCACTACTCCTTCTCTTGCAGTTCTTTTAATTTTTCGAAGTGTTCGTGTTTTCTGTGATGCTATATTGTTGCATGGTTTCTGGGGTTTTTATCTTAATTTAGGCCTTTGGATTAGTTT
Organism: Pampusana beccarii; assembly: GCA_013399365.1. NCBI lineage: Eukaryota > Metazoa > Chordata > Aves > Columbiformes > Columbidae > Pampusana > Pampusana beccarii. Next base: position 404,473 of record VWYH01003690.1, on the reverse strand, counting down.
CCTTTTTGTGAGGGGGTGTAGGAAAGTTAAGGATTGTTCACTAAGTCATCCTGAAGATCTCATGTGAGAGCTTTCTGAAGGCCTAGGGAAAATTTTGGCAGACTAACTTTCCTGCAGAGGTGGCAGGGGCGCAGTTCTGTGTCAGCCGCACTGGTGCACAGCCAAGGCATGGCAAATCTGAGGTTAATCCTGTCTAGGGAGAGCATGAGTTGATTATATTTAAAATAATGAAGGTAAGACCCAAGTTTAGGTCATGTCTTTGGAAAATGGTAATAGTCACTCACCACTGTACAACTCTATGCACTGTAGGATGGAAGTGACTTAGGGGAGGGTGTATGGCCAAACATACTTTCCTCTGTGACATTAACAAGTTGACAGTCTGTAAATTTTGGCAGAGTTGATATGGAATAAAGTGTTAAACTGGTGTTAATCTACAAGAGAAAACTTAACCCACGTAGTCCAAAGTGACTGTGTTTCCAGCAGTTTGGCATCCACTTGTGATCATCAATGGCATTTTTCTAGAGGGTGGCTATGGACCCAGAAGGTATGAGGGCCTTCCTAGCAGTGCACTTTTGCTGCTGCCAGCAGAAGTTGCACAATTATTAATACGTGTTGGGAAGCATTGCATGACCATTTCAGAAGTCTTCCAAGCATTTTATAGGGGAAAATGTGACTCAGGAACAAAAGCCCCCAGCTGAAGGGAATGTCAGGTTTTAATAATGGCTTTCTTGCTGTGCATAAAAGGTCAATCCCTATGTTATGGAAAGCTGGGAATAAAAATATTCATAAAATCTTAGAAGAGCACCAGAGGATGGGGAGAGAGAGTGCACACTTACAGAGTAGGACATTTCCTGTTGATCTGGAATTCAGCTGTGAAAGTGGAATATGGACATAAAGCACCATCTTCATTGCTTAAAGAGCTTCATTTGTCATATGTATGAGAACTGTTTGAATTATCAGTGTTTCTTCATCAAGTCTGACACTTTACCCTCGTATATTTATTGCTATATTGTCTGTCCCCTGTGCTGATTTCAATACAAACAAGGATGAAGTTGCAATGGATTGTGCGTGTGCAAAGTTGCTTTTCTAGGGGACAAATATAAATATTTAGTTGGTCTGTATATCTACATATGCACATATCTAAAAACAGAAATATAAAAGCATATCTTTCTATAGATATATTCATAGACTATATATAGCTATATGAGTATATATTTCTGTAGATATATTCATAGCCTATATATAGATAGATAGATAGATAGATCTATGAGCATATAGATATGATCCCGGAAAGGCGCGGTGTGATCTCAGAGCTGCCTGGAGCCGGGGCAGGGTTGGGGTTGGTGTGCGCAGGCGGGCGCCCGGCGCTGGGGGGCACGCTGAGGAAACACTTGAAGTTTGAGAATGCGAATGATGTTCTGAGGGTCTCCCTTCAGCTGAATGGCAGGCAGACGCTGCCATGAATGGATGGCTTGCACGCTTCACACACACCCCCCCCTCCTTTTTTTTTTTTTTCTCCCCGGTGAGAAATTCTATTTTTCTTTCGCCTCCGCCAGGCACTCTAACCTGCTAGAGGAAAGGAGGGAGCTCGCAAGCTCTGGGCCGGGCTCCGAGCAGTTAACGTGCTGACCGTCCTCACCCCCCCGTTTTGCAGAGCTGTGCCCCTGCCCGCAGGTGACGGGACCCGGGGGGGTTGGGAGGCCGCAGCGGTCGGGGCCCTCGGGCTACCCGAAGGCTCCCAAAAAGGCAAAGGCGGGGGGTCGGTCCGGTTGTCCCAGGCGGCACAAGTGCTGCCGATGTCCGGTTCTCTCTAGGAAGTAGCTGGTAATACAGCGATTAATGTTGTACTTCTGCATACTTCATCTTCACATTTCTTGCAGCTTAGTGAATGCTGGTGAGAGCCACTATCTTCTGCTGCATTTTAAATAACAGTCTATCGCAGGAAGTTGCACGTTATGTTTTTTCATGGAAACACTGCTTTCCCTCCCATATGCTGGTATCTTTTAATAAATTCAAAATAATTTGAAAGTTGTGACTGTTCTCCGAGTATGTGAAGTGTTAGCCAATGTGACAGAAGTATCCCATATAAAGGAAATTCTTGATCACTGAAGGTCTATTCTAAAAAAAGCTAAATATTTAGTGAATGCTGCTCCTAACATGAACCTTTTAGCTGCTGTGGGGCAAGGGGATAGTAAACGATGGTAGATATGTTCTATAAAACTGTACATGGCATCCAGCTTTTTTCTGGCTCTGACAACACTCAAATTTTTTGGGGAACATCTTCCTATTTCTCTTACTTTTTATTGCCAGATTAGTTAAGTGATTTATCTGTTGTTTCCATCACTGGATTTATTATTTTTTTAAAATTATTGGTGGCTTTAATTTGTGTTACTGGGAGATAATAATTTTCTCTTGGCTACTGTTCATGCTTTCTTTTTCTAGACCTCCCCAGGGAAGCAGGTCCCCTGAGCCCCTCTTCACGTAACAAAGCACAGCAGTTACTTTTGGGCTTCATCTGTGTATGTAAAGATTGCTTGAGGTGCTATGAATTGCTGTGATCAAGCTGTCTCTGCTGGGATTTCTTACATTGTGATAGATAACGTCTCACTCCTCTTAGTTTATAAATGCAGTTCTTATTCCCATGTGTTAGAACGGTGCTGTGGATGAAGTGCATTTACATGTTTTATTTTCTGATGGAAGAGGTGTATGTACCTTGTTTATTTTTAGGGTGTTAGAACCACAAAAGTAAACTGTGGATGTTTCATTTGGTTTAGCAATAATGATGATATCTGGTTCCTATATCATGCTGTTGGATAATGTTATTTCCATTTCATACATGGGGAACTGAGACATAGCAAGGTAAAATGACTTCCTGGAAAACACGCAAGAAGCACATGGCAGAAGCTGGAAAACAATCAAGTATTCTCAGTACTGGTCATCTGCTTTGTGCACAATGGTTCTCCTTCATTAAAACTGGAAGGGTTTTCTTTTATTGGGAATAAGGAGATCAAGCATTGTGTGAGAGGCATTTAAACTCTGGTGTAGCTCCAACTAGCTAAAAAGAAAATGCAACGATCTGCATTTTTTGAAACATAACTTTAAACATTTTACTGAAAAAAAATCACTTGATGTAATGGAGAGAAAGAAGGACCAGAAGATGAGAAGGAAAAGGAAGAAGGAAGTATCAGTAAAAAAGTGAAATTGCTGTTATCGTCTTGCTATAATAACTAACTCATCCTAAGGTTTTGTAAACTGGATATAACTAACCTGACAGAACGCAAAACTCAGGCTAAAACACATTTCGTAGGTACTTGCAGCAATAGATTCTCATTATTCTTTTTTTCCCATAGTAAACAGGGAGGTGGTGTGTCCCACCTTTCCCTGCTGGAAGTGGTCCCCCAGCTACAATGTGCTGTGAAAGGTGAAGAACCCTATTTACAGGACAGGTGCCATAATGCACATGCTTATCAGCCATGACTGAATAGGGCTTTTGATCCCGGCCGGTCACATTTTTCCTTTGAACCTACAAACCAGAGAAAGTGCCTTGTGATGTTGAAACTGTTTTTTATAAAGCATCAAACCTCCCACTTTGGACCTCAGAAAACAGACTCATTCTGTCTGACTGAATATAGAAATCCCTCTTCTTCCATCATTTGCTTCTCTGATCTTGTGCCAGTAGGTCACAGCAAGGGTGGTTGTCATTAGAGTACTGATGCATCTCGCTTGTCCTCCTTCTCTTGTGACTCAAGGGCGGAGTATTCCCCAGAACCACTAGCCTACCCTTCTTGTAGCCCTGCAAGGATTTTTCAGGGCGGTGGCATTCCCTATGATACTTCATGCTCATGATAGCTCGGGCCAGGCTGATATGCCTTTTTATCTACACGGAGCAATCGTGTCCATCATGAGGTGCTTGCTCTGAGCATCCAGTGATCCCCACACTGCTGGCCAGCTTCCAGCAAATGGAATTTCTGCCTGTCTGTGGGCTGATATTTTGGTATGAGCAAGCTGACCAAAAGATAAGTAAGAGTCTGAAAAGAGATTCATATTATGGTCTAGCCTTATTTCTTTTGAGAAAGAAATGCATCTCCAAAGAAGTACTCACTTTAAGGTAATAGAGGTTCAAGATTGCCCTGTGACTACTAGAAAATATTGGTACTTCTGTCTCATGGTCCTTCAGAAAGGGAAAATATATGCCAATGTCAGTGGGATTCAACAGGCAACCGATTAATAAATATCACCTTGAAGAACACGTAATGTCTGTTCACTGAGAGAGTATGTTAAAAGAGAAGCTGAAATCTTATTTCCTTCTCACTGCTGTAATTAAAACTGGGAGGGATCATCTGTTGTATTAGGGGCCTTCAGTCCTTTCCTGTAATGGGTCATGGGATAAAGAAGATTTTGGGAAGTGGAAATTCTCATGTATTCCAGGAAGTTGAAGGATGATGCCCAAACATGCATATGAAACACTGAAAGCATGAGGATACCATTTCTAAAACTGTTTTCTTGTGTGGCAGGTCTTATCTGTGCTGTTATGGCCTTGTGTGACACTGGCAAGGCCAAAGACAAATATTTTCAAATGGACTCAGTTTGGGACATCATAGCTGGCTGGCTGGCTGTGCTCAGGCAACTGGAGTGTGTGCTGGTTAATACTGGTGGGCCTTAGAGGCAGGGAAGGGAGAGAAAAGCTGATGTGTGGTCTTGCACACTAGAAATAATAGGTGACATTCACAAGTTACTGCTTGGAAAGGTATGTGCTGCTTTCCTGGTCAAATTGAGCTAGGGGTCTATTATAGTTATTTCTGGTGATCACATGAGTTTGCTGGAAATACATTATTATTTAAGAATGTAAAAGGACGGCTGTTCTGGTGACTTTAAGAATAACTTATTCTTTGCGATTTCGCTGTTGCATTTCCTATAAGCCTTTATTTTGACTATAAAAATGTAGTTGGAAAGTTTATTCTATTTTTTTTTTTAAAGTCTGTTTTGGGTTTTGAGTTAAAAAAAATCACAAAACTTTTTTTGCATTTTTTTTGCAAGTTTTTGCATGATTTGGGCACTATTCAGATACAATAAAACATTAAAATATGTATATATTTTTGATTTATAATTATTTTTGAACAATGGCTACTACATAGGAAAAATCCTCAGTTTCTTAAAGATACAGTTAAGGGGGCAGTGAAGGTCTGACAGACTAGCTGCCTGTTAGCATCTTTAATATGTTTTTTTGAAAGTATAAACTGCTGTAAATGAGAGTTTACTTTTTTTTAATCAGTCAGTTTACATATTAAATGCCCCAAACCAGTGGTCTTAATTAAACTAAATCACAACATTGCAGACAGAGTTGTTAACATGGGAAGGAGGGTTCTAAACCAGGTTTGTTTGGGCTAGGGAGACTGGGGGCTAGAGGTAAGAGAGGAAGCTTTGCAAAGCAGGAAGGTGTGCCTGGCAGAAAGCTGTAAGGATAACTTAGTTGTTCCCACTGAGAAAGGAGGCTGCTCAGAGTGGCATACAGGTACACGGACACGTTGGGCCTGGGTGGCACACAAGAAGGGCTGGAGGTCCATACACAGCCACAGGGCTGCCTATGGATGGATTGTGCAGAGTGTCATGATAGGACCGCTCCAATGGTCTCTTTGAGAACAGGCCTTTGAGCTGGTCAAGCATGTCCAGGTCCTACAGCCGCGCCAGGTCAGCCCAGGGATGGGCATGATACAAGCATCATGTAAAGCCTTTTCTCCCTGTCTAAGCTTCCAGTACAACACTGTTTAGTCAGGCCAAAGAATCTACTGGATTTCATCCAGACTTCCCTTGTTCTGAGGGCTGGATTTACCAGAATTTAAATAACAATGAAATGTGAACTGATTTTGTCAATCTGGCTGCTCTTTTTGGTCTCAGATCCCCTTGTACGTTCCTACTGCCATAACAAGCAGCCTTTTCCAAGAACGATGCAACCACAGATCTGGCAAGCCAGGATGCTGCTAAAAACAGAGCGTGTGGGAGTTACATCCCAGGATGGCGAAACTGCTGGCTCATGGTCTGTGCTAAAGATCCGACAATGGAGAGCTGTGATACCCTTGCATTAACATCGGTAACTCTGATTGATGGCAGTTTCTATCCTCAGACCTTTTAATCCAGAATCTTTCCTAGACCAGCCTTTACCATGTGAGCTGTTAGAGAGTCAGACTTTTCCGAATCCAATATCTGCACTTTTTCTCCCCAATGTTTTGGATTTTTTTTTTCTTTTTTTTTTTTTTCCTCCAGTACTCATATGGTCTGAAACAATGCAAAGGAAAATTGCTCATTTGAATACCAGAAATTTAAGAGTGCCCTGATATTCACAGAACAAATTGTGTCCTTCACAGAGTCTGAGACATTAGTTAGAAGTCAGGGAGTTGCAGGAAATTGGCCGGCTACAGAGTATAAGGAGCTTACCTGTTTTGGTTTTTTTTTGTTTTTTTTTTTTCGGTTTTGTTTTGGTTTTGGTGTGTGTTTGTTTGGTTGGTTTGGTTTTTTGTTTGTTTGTTTTTGTTTTTTTTTTGTATTTTTTTTTCTCCCGGCAACGCATACTTCTTAGCATGTATTAAAAAGGATAAAATCAGAAGGGAAGCAGCACAGGTCTCAGTGAGACTTTATTTATTTATTTTAATATCAACGTGTGAAATGGTGCCCTGGTAGAGAATGCAAAGGCTGTAACAGTTCCTTTGACAGAGTTTTATCCGTGCAACTTGTTCATGGTCACCAGCAGCCTGCTGTTGCTAGTCTAAGAACTCCTGTCCACACATGCCTGTCTATTGAGCAGATTCTGAGCAGGCAAATAATTTTCTAGAGCATATATAATTTGTATAGAACTGGGGAGAGTATTTACAAAATGGAGAGGGACTAGGGATAGAAGGTGGTTTGTCTCAGCAGGGTTTTCTGGAAAACAGAAAGCTGAAGCTGCCAGAGGAAAGAGATGATCCAAAAGAGCCTCCCCTTGTTCTGGCACACTGGCTGCCACTGGTGTGCAGCCACGGGGAACCCTGAGGGGTCTATGTCTGGGACCCTCTGCTGTCAGAGGCTGTGGACACACGGTACCAGCAGACAGTAGCTGTTCTGAAGTTAAAGGGACAGGACTGATCAGTGACGTTTTCCTCAAGACAAATATACAGTGGATTTGACTTTCGTCCTTTTTCTCTGGATGCTTTGATCACTCTGCTAATTCACACCTTGAAGGTTAATACATTATTATTTTCTATTAGTTTATTTCTAGTTTTGAGGTCCTTAAGCCAGTACCATCTGCTTGCTGTGCACAGTAGAAAAAGCAGGAAAACTTCTAGTGTAAGGTGGTTTTGAGTTGATGATCAGGAGATTTTCTGTGTTCTAAAAATATTGGGTTCATGGTTTCGACCAGAGCAATACAGCATGTAGAAAAATAATGGGGTTTTTTGCATAGCAGCAGCAACAGTCATAATGTAGTGATGTTATCTAGAGGTATCGTGTTCAGTTGCAGTGCAGCTGGGAAATCTGCTGTGCAAACACTTTGCCAAAAAAAAAAAAAAAATCCAACCCACCAACACAAAAAATCCCACCAAACCAAAAAACCCTCCCTGCTCTCAGAAGTTTCCAGTCCTAATAGCTAAGGCAGAAAAGAAGGCAGTCATTGAAGTGCCTTGGGATCACTGTAAGTAGAAGGAGGAAGATAGCCTGCTTAAGCTATATATCTATCTCTTAGATGGCTAGAATAATATAGAACATACAAGCAAGTATAAATCTGTCCCTTCTATGTTTACAGGGCCTCTCCATGACCTGAGAATAGTTTTCCATCAAAATAGATGGCTCCAAGGTGAGCATCCAATTATGATACCTGTGTCCAAAAAGCTTGTAAAAGCAACGTTTCCTCATTCAGTTAGCATTGGATGTGGCTGATGGCAAATTAAGTGATAAGGAACCTTTATGGCCAAGGAAAAGGAAAGACTCCTCTATAGAAACATTTTGTGTTTGGGAAAAAAATGGCAAGTATATAACTGGGTTGCTGCAACAGAAGCACTATTGTATGTTTTGTTTTATCTTTTATTTACCAAGAGTTGTCCAGAATATGAAATGACAGAATTGTGTGGGCTCCAAAGCTATGTACAAAATTTCAGCTGAAGGTTAAGAATTGTTTCACTGCCTTTTTTGTAAAAGTAAGGTTGCTTTCCCATTCATTGTCACATGCTAGTGTGTATTTTACAATGCTTGTTTGCTCTTAAATTGGCTTGGGGTGAAGTGCTGGGGTGGGGGTCAGCAGTCCACCATTGCTGGGATGCTGGCTCTGGTTTTCATGTGCCAGCACAGCACTGTTCATAATCCTTTTCCTCAGCTCCTTCCCCTTCAGCATGGTTAGATGTGAAAGTCTTCCAAACAATAGCTTCTGTGTTCTGTAAACACACCAAAGGTCATAAAAATATACAGTGCTAACATTAGCTCCTGCTTTTCAGCCTTTGCTACCCCCATTTGACCCCATGTGATTGCATAAAGAGGTGAATAGTTGTCTTCAGGCTTAACAGTGAGGAGAAAGTGAGTTGGGTCACTTCTGTAACGGGAGAAACATTTTCTCAGTAGGTGTTACTGGCTTTGGGATGTTTTGTTTGCTTTTTACATTTCTCTGTCTTGCCAGCACTGAGGACAACCATAATAGGCTTCTGCCCAGAGTTTTACTTGAGTGGTCAGAGAAGTCTTCAGTTACCTGTGACTAGATACAGTTGTTTTACCCCTTGGTTGGAGCTTGCATACAGTGCTGTCTGCGGTTGTTCACTTGACAGCATAAGTGACAAAGGTAGCAAGAATGGGACCTTTAGCACAGTGTAAATATTAAACAGCCCAGGCCTGCCCTCTCCCACTCTGGTAGGGTTTTTATTCTGTAGGTTCTATTCTGCAAAAGTAATGAAAGGAATTTGTGCCCTCTTTAAATATTTGATGAGCTCTTCTAAGAGAGGCGTTAAATAGCATGTCAATAAATTGAAAACAGGCCTATAAAACTGAGCTTTGGTTTTTGCGGCATTTACTGATTCCCAGGCTCTGTGCATGTCTCCCTCAAGCCTGGCAAGGCAGTGAGGACATCTGTTTCTGTGCAGAATGTGCTTGGCCTGTGAGCAGAAGGTGTGTTTCAGACTACGGTATCATGTTTTTGCTCTTGGAGCTTTGTTGCGGTTTAACCCAGCCAGCAACTAAACACCACGCAGCCACTCACACACTTCCCCTAGTGGGATGGGGGGAGAATTGGAAGAGTTAAAGTGAGAAAACTCATGGTTGAGATGAAGAGAGTTTAATAGGTAAAGCAAAAGCCATGCACACAAGTGAAGCAAAACACGGGATTTATTCACTCCTTCCCATGGGCAGACAGATATTCAGCCATCTCCAGGAAAGCCAGGCTCCATCATGCCCAGCAGTTACTTGGGAAGACAAACATCATCACTCCAAACATGCCCCCCTTCCTTCTTCTTTCCCCAGCCTTATATACTGAGCATGACATCATATGGTATGGAATATCCCTTTGGTCAGTTGGGGTCAGCTGTCCCAGCTGTGTCCCCTCCCAACTTTCTGTGCACCCCAAGCCTCCTCGCTAGTGGGGTGGTGTGAGAAGCAGAAAAGGCCTTGACTCTGTGTAAGCACTGCTCAGCAATAACTAAAACATCCCAGTGTTATCAGCACAAATCCAAAACATAACCCCATACTACCTACTATGAAGCAAATTAACTCTATCCCAGCCAAAACCAGCACAGCTTCCAGGAAACATAACTTCTGTATGTTTAAGGTTGGTGATAAACAATGTGAAAATATGGGAAGCTATTTTTGCTGTTGAGATTTTCCTCTCTCCCCTCTTCCAAGTTAAGAGTGTCTTCTCTAACCTCTTTGAGAACAAGCAATGTGAAGGTGCTAGCTTGCCCCAACCTATTTAAAAGGATTCAGAGATCTATAACCTCACTGGAAGCTGATGTGTCAAAGTATGCTGTTGGAAAGAGCTGCATTGAAAATTAGCAATTAGCACTTCGGACCCATGATTCAGTGTCTTTTGTTTGGAAATACATGATCTGACATCACTGTTTTATTTAGGAATGTGAGGTTTGCCTTTTCATGTCTTGTTTCCTCTGCTTGGCAGTGAGGGCACCATCCTGGCCCCATTGCAGTCAACAGCAAAACCCCCATTTGATACCAGTGAGAGCAGGATTGGACTCCCAGTGCTCTGTGGCTTGCTCGCAGTGCACAGCAGGCTCCTCAGCTTTTTAAGGGGTTGATCTAATCAGTATAAGTCCCAAAAGGTGATGGACTTAAGGATCCCCTGCCTCTGGAGTCCCAGAGCTCTAGCTTAGCAGAGTCTAATTCCCAGAGCTGCGGGCCAGGGCAATGGCCATAGGACTGGATGCCTCTCTGGGGCAGCAGTTGTGGCCTGACTCAGAACAGGAAGGTCACCTCCAGCTCTTCTCCTTATTACACAGCTGTGGGGTCTAGGGCTCTCCAGAGCATGTGGGAGGGTGGAGATTGTGACTGTTCAGGCTGCTGCGCTACTGACGTTGGTGCCACCGTGGGCAGTAATGTTGTATTGTAGGAGCACATCTGTAAACAAGCAGGGCCACTCTTCCCCCATCTTGTGTGTTCCCTGCTCCTCTGGAATCATGGAGAAGGAATGGCTTTGCTTAGGTTGTCTTAACCCTTGCAGGAACTTATCCCTCTTATTTGGCCCAGGTACTTCTTTCACTCTTCTGTGTCCAGCTCGGTACCTCTGGCTTCCTTGTTAGTCGTCTTTGCTTTTGGACTGACTTGAAATTCAAACCATCACATACTGCTGCTGTTATTTAAAGATACAACTCTTTATCCCCTTAAAATTATTTTAATTCATTCGTTTTGCACCAAAAGCAATAATAGCTTAGAAAGAAAAACAGAAAGAGTGTACTTCATGTAATCCAAACTTCAGCTCCCCCAATTGTTGGCTCCACTTTCCTGGCTTGTGATGTCAACAGAAGTCTTGAAGATTAAGAACATATATCAAATTTCACTGGCTAGCTTAAAGTTACCCTACTGGGAAATGTTGCAGACCCTTTTCGCCTCTGCCAAGTAAAATCTTAAGAAGGTTAATAAAAACCAAAAAAAGTATGAAGAAAGTCAAGGCTTCTACTGAAATGAAATGGACGGGGGCCTCCTGAGCAGGGTGTAGAGTGCAGCCTTCTGGCCAGGATTCGTTAACATCCCACCATCAGGAATGCTGCGGCATACTGTGGTATTGCCACAGCTGCCGTTCCCCACTGCCTAATCTAGACTTGGATTTCACCTGTGCTAGTTGCCTACCTAGCTGCTCTAGATTTGCACTGGGAAGTCCTCAAGAGTCTTTCCTCTCCCTCTCCCTCTCCTCTCTCTCCTCTCCAACATCCACATTGCTGCTGCGGGTCCCCTTGGACACCCATGAGGTTTAACATTTTGGGGGTGGGTGATAAATTTGTTTTCTTCAGAAATTAAATATTCCTAACTTTTTAAGACCTAAAAATGAGATTGTAGTGAAGCTTAATGTAGAATGGGAGCAGTGGTATGGGTTGTTATTTTTTTTTCCTTTAATGTGTTTATATACATCCAACACAAGAAGAACTTAATTTGTTTTTAAGGAAGTTGTATTGTCAAAAGAGAAACTTTCCCTGGAGCCCTTCTAACATGGTGAAAAACAGACCCGGCCTTGCTCTTGCCTGCACTCAGCCACACTGTGGAAAGGAAGTGAGGAAGTTCAGTATGTGTGTGCATTTTGACAGTGGAACCAAATCTTACACCTTTGCTGTGCAGTCACTACTGTTCTCACATGTTACTTGTTATTTACTTGCTCCCTTACTCTAAGATCAGAATAATGCCTTTTTGGAATTAAGACACACAGCAGGAAGGACTTACTTCACAAGAGATTGGGATGGGGCCCAGGGAGCAGAGGGTCCAGCCTCTGGGATGGTTCCTGCTTTCCCTCTCAAGCATGCTCTGGCTGACAGAAATGGAGGGGGGCAGAGCCTCCATTCCCTGTTGTATTTGCATCAGATAAAGTAGTAATTAATGACTTAACCTTTCAATGGGAGCAAACTTTCACTTCATTAGCAGTGGCGTCATTAGCAGAGGGGGTAATTCAGCGTGTGATCCAGACCCAGCTGTGACCTGCATGGAGCCATCCAGTGGCAGTGCTAATTAGCGCCTCAGTGCCACATGAGCACTCATCCACAGTCACTTTGGCTGAGGCCATAACTAATTTCACATGAATCACTAAGCAGCCATTGCCTGGTAACTAATTTTGGCCTGTAACTGCTTCGGCAAGACCTCCAACCCTGCCACCAAGGATAAATGACATCCTGTTGTTATCTGTCCTCTGGACAGCTGCTAGATTCCCACAGCAGCTTTGGTTTGCTGTCTCCATTGCAGGACACTGCTCCAGGCTTTGCAATGTGTCCCTGATATGAACATGAGTAATGAGTGTAATTAAGGGCTGACTGGGCAGAGATGCATCGGGCCCTGGTAGGAGAAGCTCAAGTTGGACCCTAGAAATATTTCTTCCTTTTTGGTCTAGTTTTTGGATCAAGGGGGAGAGAAGGAGGGAGCAAGAGTGCTAAGGCAGGGCTAACAGCTTTCTCCAAATTCCCAGCCTGACAGTTTTATGCATTTAATTCTGCCTCTGATCATTCAGCACGGCTGTGCAATATGACTACGTGCATGATACTGTGAGGAGCTGCAGGAGAAATACCTACGATGAAGGATTGTTTGGGATTGCAGAGGAGTGCTGTGTTTTGGCAGCGATGCAAACAGGGTTTACCCAGGAAGTGTAAGAAAGTTAAACTTTCTGATTAGCTGGATTTTGTAGTTGGGCAAGGCCTTGGAGTTAGTGGTCTTAAGTGAGCTATTACCTACAAAAAGAAAGTTATCTTCTTTCCTAGAATCCAGAATATTAATTTATCTTGTGTTGTTAAATTGTGGTTCGATGTTTAACCTCAAGGGTTGATTTCATTTTCACCAATATCTTTTAGCTATTTTCCTAGTGCCTACTGTATCAGATACTTGAGAGAGCCCCTGTTGCCTTGAGAACAGCCTCTGTGTGACTGGAGTGAGCATCAATGTGGGCACACACACCCCGAGAGTTTCCCAGCTGCTGGGGTTTCAATGAAACCTGCCCCCAGATTCATCCCTATCTGCTGCCGTTGACAATGGCTAAGCTAAATGCTGTCTACATTAAACTTTTGGTGAACACATCGGGAAGAATAATGAAAAACTTTTTATTGGAAGACAAACTAACCACCAAAACCCCCAAACTCCCCAGACACCCAAACCCAGTGTTAGTACAGAAGTAAAAATTGCTAATCCAGCTCTGATTCTTAAACCTAGTTGCTGTAACAAGTAGTCCCAATAATGCAATATTCAGAATGCTTGTGTTGGTGGTTGGATTTTTTTGGTGGTTTTTATTTCTTTTTTATTTTATTTTAATTTTTAATTTCTTTCTCAGGTGTTTAGCTTGTATTTCCTTATGCAAAACCCACCTTTTTCCACAGGAAGCTTCAGAATTGCAGTAGGCAACACAGTAATAAGTCAAGGGAGAAAAATTTAGCAACTGGATTAAGACTGAAATTCATAGTGTCTTTTACAGACAGATTATCATGTAGAGATCTCCGCAGAGTTCAAATAAGGCTAAGCAAATGTATTTACAGGCTGGATAGATAGCATCCAAGCTGTCAGGTTTCAGCAGTGGGACTGGGCTTTACCCTGAGGTATAAGTTTATCTACTGGTAAAATAAGATATGTTGGTGGGCCCTCTGAAGTGAAGCAGAAAATCAAAGCCCCTGACCATTTGCAGCCAGTAAAATTCACATGGCCCTGTTTATAAGGGGCCTATTCTTTGGTTCTGGACATATTTCAGTTTGTGCTTATGCCTGGCCTTCTTAAAATATGTTTTTCCTGTTTTCTGTACTTCATTGAAGATGTGCTCTGCCCTTTGCTTTACAGACCATCACCGTCTAACATTTAACAATTCCAGACTGATTAAGTTTAGTGAAGGACAAAGCGATCCCTATTTGTGTGTGTTTTTCTGAAGTACTGCTGACAAAAGCCGTGTAAGTGGAACACATGACTACCATTTATGGTAGATTAAGCTTGTTCAGCGTTTGTCAGTAATGTCAGTTTGCAATTAAAATAAAAGGATTTTGTGGTGGGGTTGTCTTTGTTATTTGGGTTAATAATTAACCTAATCTGACAGAAACTACCTGGCAAAAATAGCTAGACTGAACAGACATGTGGCAGAAGGCTTCTCAGTGGGAAGAAGGCGACCTTCAGAAGCGAACAGCAAAGCTGTAGTTTAACTCTGCAGAGGATCAGAAGCAGTCTAGCTAGATTTTTTTTTTTTTGCCAATAGTAAAATATAGTTTAAACTGTCTCTTTTTCTGTTGTTCCTGTCAGCAGTATGCTCTCATTTGCCTGCCTCTCCAAGAACATAGCTCTGTGTGATAGCACCCAAGCCAAACTGTGCTCTGCAAGCTGTTGTGCCAAATCAAGAAATTTTAGGGAATTTGTGGACCCTGGGGAGAAAGGTCTATAAAGGCTTTGACACATGAAACCATGACATAGTTGTTGTGTTTCTAGGCTAATTTCACTTCTGTTTTACCTTTATAGTTTGCTATGACCTCCATATAAGAAAGGCAAACTATGGTGGTTGATGTCTAGCAGCCTTGTGAAGACGAACTAAGAGGGAAACAAGTTTGGATCTTTAAGCTATAATGTGAGTGGAAATGTGACTGATGGCACATTGATTGAGGGGGAAAGGCAACAGGTACGGCATTATGTCTTGGATTTTCTGGCATCTAACAAATTGCCCTTGACCTGCCCCTGCATGTTGCCTTTTTGTATTTAAGAATTTAAAAAAAAAAAAAAAAAGGCAAAGAAAATCTTATGTTCTTCATTATCAAGGGCAGTGGAAAATCTGCAAAAACTCGAGACTAGAAAATGAAGTAGACAAAGTCAGTGGGTGGTCTGTGTTCACTGCAACATATTTTCAAGTGTCTGGACACTGAATTTGTTGTAACCACTTAGGCTTTAGAAGCATCTATCTGGGTGGAAAGGGAGTGGGGGAAAGAGAAAAGCAACAAATGTTGTTTACCGAAACGATATGTTCCTACCAATACTGATTTTAAAAAAGAAAGTAAAAATGTTTCTGGAAAGGAAACATGAAACAGTGTATTGTTAAGAATCACGTTTATATTTTTGTATCACAGCCCAGCCTTAGTTCTTTTGTGTCACGGAACGTAATTTCACTTTTAATCTTACTTCTGTCTCTTACCTAAATGAAGCACGTAAGTTAAATACTTTTGATTCCTTTAAAAAATGCTGATCAGTTGTAGCAGTTGTAGGTCCTAAACCCATGGATGTTTCGTCTTCACGTTGACTAGAAGAGTCAGACTTTCCTTGCCTTTGTGTTTTCTGGGAAAATGCCTCCATTGCTGTGCATTTGCCAGTAGCAGCAGCAGGAGGCTTTTCAGATGCAGAGTTGCCAGGTAGGTGCAGCCCTACACCAGCAGGCAAAGCTTCTCATGTTACTGGGCAGACGTGCCATATAAGCAAAAGAAAATTGACTTTTATTTCTTTTTTTTAAAGAAGGGCTTTTTTTTTTTTTTTTTTCTCCCTAGGAGACTTGACAAAGCCATTTTGTATTCGGTGTATTTCTGTCCAGGGCTGTCTTCACTTTCCCTGCATAGCAAATACAGTTCTGGAGTCACTTTCCTGTGCCAGGGATGGATGTCCTCCCACGGGGTCACAGAGGAGCCTCCCTCCCTTCTGCCCTTGGGTACCAGGCTCTGTGTAAGATTATCTGAACAGGCTTCTAACAAACACTCAGATTTTAATCTGATCCTCAGCCTGTGAGCCTCGTGCCTGCTCCTGAGCCCCTGTGTCCTGATGCGTGCACTGGACATTTCTCTCTGCAGCAACAGGGCAAGGCCTCATGGGTGCCCTTGCTCCTCCTCCATGGAGATCCCCCTTCCTCTGCAGGCTGGGGGCAGCAGGGTGTTTTCTCTCATATATGCAGTCTGAGGTGACAAGGAGGTAAGGTCCCTTTGTAGGGCAAACTCTGCTGTAAAAACTCCTCAGCAGATAATTCCATACTTGTAGAAATAATTCCACATTTGTAAACACCTGCTGTACAACATCACCCTCTACATTATTGGTGTGCTATGACCTTTTATGGAGCTTTCTCAATGAGCTATTTCTTATTTTTCAGTTGCTAGCACAGCAAACAGGACTGTGAGGGTGAAATTGTGATGAGTATTTTTGGCCTAAGGTATTTGGGTAGTGCTCTGTATTGCTGGTAGCTGAATCTGACTGCTTTGCAAAAGTCCTGCTGTAGGAAGTTCCTCAGATAATATAATTTTGTTTCCTGTTTCTTCCAAAGCAAGAGCCAGGATTTTTTAATGTCTACATCCTCTGTAGTCTTTCCTTTGGCATACTGAATAAAGCTGAACCGAAGTAGCAAATCTGACTCTGCTTCACAGATGGGTGAGGTTTGTAGCAACTCTGACCTAATACAGAAGCCAATTCCATTATTAAGTTGCCTCCTGAGACTGTTTTGTTCCTGACTACTGTGTCCTACCCCAGAGTTGATATAATTCAACTCTCAGACACTTTTACATGCTTCTTTGTTTGTTTTGTTTTGTTTTGTTATTTTTTTAAGTAGTAATAAAGCCATAGTGCAAGGCAACTTGCAGAAATATGCAGTGTGCTTCCCATGAAGCTGAGTAATCCTCCCCAGTTGATGCTTGTCCACCAGTAAGAAAGATTGAGCCCCAGTTTTAAGACCATCTCCTCCAAAGGTTGCAGAAGATGCAGAAGCAGGTTCCAGTTGCTTCACACCACCTTGTGCATGTGCAGGAATGTGCCTACAGCCCATGTCCTTGTATGCATACAGCAGCAGCATTAGTCCTGCTGCTTCTGAGCGAGCTGCTTGCAAGTGTAAGAGGAAACATTGTCTGCCTGGAGAACTGTTCACATTCTTCTTGGGGGAAAATGTGTTGAGTGAGATAGGAACAACCCATATCCTAGGGATAGGACAGAGGCTATTATTCCTGAATAGAAGTAAACTTAATTTTAAATCTACATTTCATTCTTTGTGAAGCTTTAATGCCTCTAACATGTTTTTTGATATCTCAAGGGATTTCGAGAGTCAGATGCTTTTAAACTGTTGCATGAGTTATGTGCTGTGCTTTACGCTGTGTATTATATAACAGCTAATTCAAGGTGTCCCACAATTTCTCAGGACCAAACCAATGGATGTGAGGCCCTGTGTATAAACCTCCTTACACCAAGCTTACACTGAGTGCACAGTGTTGTTTGGTTGTGGTTTTTTTGTTTTTTTTTTTAAGGTAGTAGAGGATCTATCCCTTTTATATTATGCTGTTACAGGCAGTTTGTATAAAGTGTACCTTCTTTGGTTTTATTAAGGTGTCTTTCCTTGCATAATTTATATCAGTATTCAGCCCTCTAAATTAACAAAATGGTGCAAAAGAGCCTTAAGATGAAGTAACACTAGAGAAAGACTATTTTTGCTGGACTGTACAACTTTTCATGCTTTGCATGTTACCACTGATTGTGACAAAATTAGGTGGACTCAAATTCATATGGAGTCTTAATTGCCAGACTTGTGGATTTACTTGTAGGGTGTATCCCTGTCCTTTTTATAGTAGAAGTTTAGTTAATTGTAGAATTAGATGACTTTGTTTTCTACTGCTGTGGGTCTCTGTTGAATTTGGCACAAGTTCAAATGGCCTTGTAGCATCCAGCCTTTGCTGGATCATAAAGCAAAGACCCTCCCTAGGAACACAAATGGCA
The DNA here is from genome assembly GCA_013399365.1 of Pampusana beccarii. Taxonomy (NCBI): domain Eukaryota; kingdom Metazoa; phylum Chordata; class Aves; order Columbiformes; family Columbidae; genus Pampusana; species Pampusana beccarii. The sequence goes on along the minus strand of VWYH01003690.1, from coordinate 386,638 downwards.
TTTCTTTCCACCACTACAGAGAGATTAATGACAGCGTTAGTAGGGTTTTTTCTCCTCCTTTGTCCTGTAAATCTGAGCTCTATTCGACTAAACTGCCTTTTTAAAGAAAACAAACTAAAACTTAGGCTGCCTAAATTCTCCTGGGGAACCATTCAAGGGGCAGGGTTTTGTTCATCCCACAAACCTTTCCTGGCACTGTGGATTTTGGACAGGAGATGTGTACAGGATCAGGCATTCTGTCAGAGACTACTGGGGTTTGCAGTTGTAGGAGAAAGGGGCCACACATCAGCTGATGCTGCTGATGTGATGGATTAGCGAACAGAGAAAGGTTTGCATTGTGCTAAAAATGGAAGGATTACCAGCTGCCCTTGTTGAGTCAGGCTAAAGGGAGGAGGATGAGGACAGCAGCATGCTGTGGTGCTGGTCTGTACTAAATTTGCCATCAGCATCCTTCTTTACTGCTAATCTCTCCCCTCTTCCCTCAATGAGAAAAATACTTCTGGATACCTTCCAGAACTCTTATTTTTATTCCTTCCTGTTTGCTTATGCTTTTTAAATATTAGTCTGCCGATTTCAGTTTTAACTTTTCAGGTCATTTTAATCCAAAGTAATTTCCAGCTAGAAAAGAGTTAGAAGTGCTATCTTAACTGCAAAGGCACATCTCAGCCTGAAGTAACAACCAGAGATGTTTGTGCATATTAATTTATTAAATGCTACAGCTGTGTGGCAGGACAACACATCCTCATCGAGATCCATTCCTGTGACATGAGGTGTGAGTTCAGATCCACCTCTAAAATTAATAAGCCATGTTGTTTTCTTTTCATCTCCTCAACAAAAGGGTATACTGGTTGCTTATGTTGGTTTTAGTACTTAGTTCCTTAGGTCTGCTGTTTCACTATTTTGATGCAATTCAGCAGCTGAGACCCTTACATTTGGCACAAGGTCTGTTTCAGTAATGCCAAGAGTTTGGATCATTGCTGATGGACTCCGGCGAGAGCCAAGAAACTTGCTCAGATGCTTGCTGCCTCTTGCTCTCTGCTCTCCTCTCTGCTGAGGGCTGCCATCCCAGAGACTTGGTGGGAAGTGAAGTGTTTCCATACCTGCTGGTGGTTGTGTCAGAGAGAGCTGGAGTCGAACCTGAAGTCACTTCTGAATATGGCTCTGAGCTCACTTACTGGCTTGTGGATGGGAGCAGCTGTGTTACCACACGAATCCCACCTGCCAGCTCTGCCACCGGCCTGCAGCCGCTGAGTGGGCGGTGGGGTACACGTGCGCTGTGGCATGTGCTGCCCAAACCTGATGCAGCTCCTGAGGCTGTGCCTAGCTGCTTTGCTGAGTTAGGCTGCTGCCCCTTCAAGGTTGCCCGGCACTTTGAAATGCCATTTGGCCAAATGAAATTGTGTTCCTCAAGGAAATGGATTTGCATCAGCCGGATACCCTTGATTTTAGCAGAGAACTCAGCCTTATAGTTGGAGGTGAGTGAAACCTCCCTTTTCAGGGTTGCATTGCAATCACTGAAGCTTCTCCCTGATGGATGAATCTAGAGGTAAGGATTTGTCTGTAGAAAAAGAGGAATAGAACAGGAGGCTTAAATTACCTGGCTGCCAGGTGGTGAGACAGTGCAGTGGCTGCAGCACATGCAGGGCTCATCATTTCTAACCACTGCAGCTCTCCACTGGCTCAGCTGCATTGGTAGTGCTCATGGGGGCAGCAGCTTTTCCCCCACCCCAGAACTTCTACTATGGGCAGCAAAATTTGGCTTATGCTAATACAGGATAATGATCTGTGGTATTTTTTAAATACCTGCGAAGAGCTTTGTGGATTAATATTGGTATTTTTAGATACAATTATAGATGGCTTTTATCAAAGAAAAAACATGAGATTGCTAAAATGTGTTTTAGTATGGTACAGCAGGACAAATTGTTCTGGACCACTTTCCATTAGCCTGTTGGCAATGTCCCTTGGCATTTCAGTTTTCTTTTAATTTAAGGAAAAATACAAGCACAAACTTAGGAGCTCAAATTCTGAAAACAGAGTACCTAACTAAAAAGCTCTATTCTATGGATTTCTTTTGTCCTATATGGGTTAACCCTGAGGTCTTCAAAAAACAGGGTGATTTGTTTCCGTATCTCACTGTGAATTAAATGCTTAATTTGTATTTTCCCATTTGAAAAGTATTGTCTCTGTAAGGCAGTTCGCTCATGTGAAGAACTTTGTTTAACGTGATGTTCAAAGAAGGTAAAAGAAGCTTTTTGAAAATACCTTGATTTAAAACAAAACCAAAAAGAACCCCCCCAAAACCAAACCAAACCAAAACAACAAAACCCCCCACACCCCAAAGCAGAAAACAAACAAACTGCAGAAGAGAATTAACAAACATATGTGCTGTTTAGAACAGATTATTTTTCTTGTTTGAGAGCAGACCAGTCTCTTTACAGCACCTGGGGCTGCTTGCCATGTAGGATCTGCTCAGCCACATCTCTGCTGAACGAGGGTCATGAAACATTTGAAGAGGACTCCTGCTCACTTGTCAGAATCATGATTTGCTGCTTTATTTTGTTGCATAATTATCTAGAATATTCGGCAACTCCACCTGTAAGGAGAAAAAGAGGCATTGTGGGTACATGGAGGAGCACTGCTTAGGGGAAATGATGGGAAGAACTTGACAATTGAGAAAGTGTTTCAGCATTTGTCTTCTCAGAAAGTTGCTCAGGAACTTAGGACAGAAGGAGGCTAGGAAGAATTTGGCTACCTCTCACTTCCAGATTTTTCTTCTACTTCAGGGAAACCAATTTTAAAAGCAGAAGTTTGAAAGAAGTTCATTCAATGTCATGTCTTATTGTGCTGGTTTTAGACTGCAAGAATGACTTTTTCCCCATCTCTAAGCATGATTGTTGCATGAGGCTTTTATTTTGACGGGCACTTGTCATAGCTATAAAGGCCAAACCTTATGGAGAGCTGAAATTAATACTGCAAAACCATCAAATCTTAAAGTCCTGGAAGGGATGTCTGATACTCCCTAGTTCAACCTCTCAAGCAAAGACTACGTCATGCTACTACATTTTGTCAGCTGAGCCTATTTCTGATCAAGTTTTGGACATCTCCTGTGTGGAAACTGCACAGCTACTCTGGGTGCCTCCACTGGCTGTCCAACACCTTCTTGAGAGGAAAGTAAGGAACTTCTGCAACACTTCATCTCATAGCAAATATGCACCTGATGTACAAGTATGTGCCAGTAGCCTTTGTCTGCAGAGAGGGAAGGTGATGGGGGAGATGACTTTTTTTTTTAATCCTTAAAATCACAATAAGGTTTTGTAGCCTCAACAAATGGGAGAAGGTTATTTAGAAGTGCTGTTAGCATGTTCTCATTAGAATACTATACCATGTACTTGAAAACGTAACTTAATTTACATGGATAATGTTATTGTGTTAGTTAAATGTGTGAGGGCAAAGAAAAATGTCTTCAGTGAGAATTTTTTTGACATACTGTTGAAGAAACAAATAGCTCTTATTGGAGACAAGGAATAAAACTCACTCTTACCCATTTAGTTAAATATACCATTGAGACCGAAGTCCACAGAGCTTTTTGGATGGAAATGAAGTTAGGGCTACCAGACTCCATATTCAATGATTCATTTAAATTAATTCACTTAGAAAGCAAAACCAAAATCAGATGTTGTGATTTCCTCAGAGAGAGGGGACAATGACTGAGATCCTGATGAGGTATCCAGAGTCCTTGTTATGTGTCCTGATATATGTGATTTTCAGGATTGTGACTTAAGGAATAAATTTGACAGAGGAACAACAATGAAAACAGTCCTACAGCTCACGGTCAGTAATCTGAGTTGTTTGGGAGATGGATGCGAGCCAACAAAAGTCTTTCCAGGAGTTACCCATGAGGTCTCAGATTCATTCCTTCCTACAATGCAAGCACTCAAGCTGTTTTATAATGTACCACTGGTTGAAAAAAAAAAAAAAAAAAAAAAGAAGCTGATGCAGGTCAAGAAGCTGAGAATGTGAGATATTTGATGTCCCTCCTTCCCTTCCAAGGTCCAATATGTTTCTTTCTCCCTGTGGAGAAACAGCAAAGGAAAGAAGCACTTCAGTGGACTCCCCTGATTTGTATGAGCTCCTCTGCATGCTCTGACGTGCCAGACTGCGGGAGCAGCTATTGCCAGCCTGCACGCAGATGGCTTCATCCAGCCAGTGTCTGAGTATGCTTATGCTAAGATTAATCACTTTCTAATGTTAATCAGCTTCTAACCCTTTAAAACCCCATGGTGAATAGCAGTGAACACTGCCTCCCCAACAACTGATGGAAGCTTTTTCATGCATGGGCCCAGTGTGGCCTTCAGATGGACTGGTAGAACATTGATGTGTTTTTTCTCTAGGGCAGGCAGGGCCCTGGACACCTGCATACTTGTGGTCTTTCGCCAGCTGTCTTTCTTCCATTTGCTTTGGCCACCAGTGCCTTTCACATAGCTCAGGTGCCTATGCTGCACTGCTGAGTGTGTTCACGACATCTTGCATTTCTACTGACTTCAATGCAGATCTGCCCTTTTAGCAAGTGTAGTAAAAGGCTATGTTTAAAGTTGAAATAAAATTTAGATTTTATGTCCTGTATTATTTAAAAAAGAGTTTGAATTATTTTGATATAGCCTGAGATGTACCTGCCACAAGGAATGCTGAAGATTTGTCCTCACAATCACCTGAGAAAATGTTTAAAATTTCTGTGTCCTACAGGTTTGGATATGATCTTTTTGAAGAGCTATACTTATGTACAGTCCAGGCACCAAAGCTGTTAGGATTTTATGATCTTTCACCTTCAGAACTATAATTTTGGACAACCTTATTCAGTAGATTGATAGCAGCAAATGAAATTTTCAGCAATGGATCTCAATTGTTTTTCTGCATACAGGTGGTATCTGTTAGGACTGTTAGGACATTATGAAAACAAAAGGCTGATTTCTTTGTCAGGAAACAATATTTCCTGAATAATTTATAGCTAAACACTTCTCATAGCTGAATAAAGTATTAATACATGGAATAAGCCACCATTTAGTTTCAGTGAGTCACTTCCCTTGTTTTTGTTGGTCATTCAACAGGAAAAGACAAGAAGATATCTCAAATTGTGTGAAGTTTCCAATTTTTTTTTATTAAATGGGCTTCTGATTGCCGGTACTACTTCAGCATTAATACTGGAAGTGACTCCCCTTTCATGCCGCTTTTGAAGAGTTTTTTCATTTGAAATAAATTATCTCCTATACAAAATAAACAATGTCATTAAAGAAAAAATACACTACTTTAAAAAAAAAGTACATCTCATGCTGTCCAAAAGGCTGGCTTTCACTTTAGCTGCAGGAGCTGATAAAACTACAGAAGTGATGTACGTAAGTTTTTGATATGAGATAGATACAGACATGTAAGTCTGGTTTGTGTACCTGTTGGGAGGATCACCATAGTGTCTTTGAAAACCTCTCTCTCCCCCTTCAGATAAATGTTTTCTGCAGTTACTAACCTTCAAGTACTTTAGTCATAGAGAAATGGAAACGGGGGAAAAGAAACACAAAGTATTTTTGAAAAACCTCACAATCTGTTGGGAGTTGAGCAGACTTGTAAACACTGTTCTCATACTCCACTCTGTCAACTGCCTCAGTACAGTGCCACAAAGGTGGTGATTTTTTAAAGCGGGGGTCCAAAACCTTCAGGAGAGTGTCAGAAGATCCTACACCTCTGATAATAACACTGAGTCTTCATTTTACTGACAGCCAGCCTGATGGCCTTTGAAACTCTTAGCTCTGAACAGCCTGTTTTGAAACATAAACCAAAATCCCTAACTGTCTAATGCAAACACTGTTTAAGAAGCCCTTCTCAGCATACTTGGCCTTGCTTTGCATTGCCTCTCACTTACGAGTCCTTCAGGAGGCTTTGGAGAAGCCCAGCTCTGGCTTAATGCCTGATTCCAGCCTCTTGCATTTACCATACTGCTTTCCCAGGCTCTGCATTGTTTGCTCATATTGTGCTCATGCAACAACAATCATACCAAGCATGGTGGGTTCTCTGCCCTGTATAAAAGAGTTTCCTCTAGAGTACGTGTCCTACTCATGCCTATGGGATAGGGACACGTTCAAAAGTCTTTTTCTAGCTTAGGACTGTAGGAGGAGTGCAAACAGATTTCCCCTTGGCTGAGACGTGCAATAAGTGTACTTTACATCAAGACTTTGAGGAAAACAGGGAAAAGAACAAAGGAGGAAGGCAATGCAGCAAATATGCTAGGGACCTGATAGAGCTTGTGATCCCCTCCAAGTGTAACCAAAGCAATTATCCTCTTTATTTCTGTGCTTCTGTGGTTAGAATTAAAGGAGCCTTTGGTATACAGGCTAAACTGAAACTAGACAGCTGATTTAGTAAAACAACAAAGTACTTCATCAAAAGGCAGCATGTTAATGCTTTTCATTTATCAAAATATTTGCCATTGATACATGAAGTAGGATGAAGTATAATAAACAAGTCTATATTATAAATACAGACAAGAAGTGTTCAGCCTTATTATCTGTTACTAAAGACTCAAAGTTTGAGATTTTTCACCACTGCTTCGACTAATGGTGTACCTCAACACGGACATTCTTTCGAGAGAACTTAGTCTGAATGTTGTATGTGACCTAGAGATGTCAGCTGGCTCTAGTGAGCAACCCTACTGCAGGAATCTGGCTCAGTTTCAGGTATGCAGGAACTTAAGACTGTTTATCCAAAAGCTTGAATCACCCTCACTTGCATCTGAGCAGTCTTGGCTGGCAATCAATCAGGAAAGTGGAATTCTGCACCAGCAGAATGCTGGGGGCAGGGCTGTGTTTTACAGACAGGGAGGATGTGAGATGCCATTGCTGGGCTGTGAGGAAAGGAAGCTGTTGCTATGAGGAAGGAACACAAACAATCAAGTCACTTTGTCTTTGAAAATAAAGCATGGCTGCTAACCTGGACATCTCCCTAACCTGGGAAATGCTGTAGTCACCCCTTTGGCAGTTTTATTACTTTTACTGCTTACTTGTGTTCTTGAGTGTCTGTTTTTCCTACCATTGCTTGTTTCCCAGCAAACCTATGGACAAAATAAAATTGTTGCTGAGGGTATAGAATTTGTATGAATTCAGATTCCCGTACAGGATATGGCAATAGGAACTAAAATCTGATGTCTGCTGGGATGAAAGTTGGAGACTGCAAAACTGTGAAGCTCTGGGTTCTGCAAAGCTCCTTGGCATCCCAGGACCTAATTTGCAAGGCACAGATGTCAAAAGGCTTCACCTTTTCTTTCATATTCTTCAGTAAAAGGAGGGATTTGGGTGGTAGTCACAGCGTGGAAACAGAAGCAAAATATAAAAAAGGAGAGAAATACTGGTTCTTGAGAACCGGAATTCAAGCATTAGAAGTGTAACTTGGCTCAGTTATTGACTTTTTGTGTGGCCTTGGACAGCCTGGTTTATAAAGTGGGGAGGGGAAGCTGGCACAGGAACATCTGAGGATTAAAAGATGTTTACAGAGTGCTTTGTACTTGCATCATTTTATCTTTTTAAAGTGTTTATTAATTTTGAGCTAGTCTTTTATGTCACTGTAACAGCACTGAACTTTCCTCAACTGGATCTATTTCTTTACAAAAAAATTCACATGTACATAAATAAGACACAATGTTCTGCACAAGTTCTAACCAGTTATAGAAGGCTTGAGATCATCTCAGTTGGATAGGATGATCACTGTANAAAAAAGGTTGGAATCCCAAGGGGGAAAAGTCTTTATGGGATAGCTGTCTCATGAAGAACTTATTTGTTAACTGCTTAGTTAAGGAAATATTTCTTTGACTAAGAAATATACTTTATGTATGTTTTCTAAGTGTCTGTCATTTGAATTCATGTTAACTTAATGACGTCTTCTGTGGCACAAAGTCTCAGGAGTATTTTGTAACAGACGTTTCTGAGCATCCAGGCCCTGCTTTTCTGTGTGAGAACAGAGTGGAAGTGGGTGCTACTGGATTATACTGCCTGCAGGCATTGCTGTGCTGGTTTTAAGATACAAGAAGCCACGTGTTAATCATCATTACAGTATGAAACTACTAGCTGCAGTCAGTTAAGAGTTTGTGCAGATTCCTCTAAACCCACTAGTCTGCATGACCTGGGTGTGTTCCCTGAGAGACACTGAGCCACTTGAGCCACTCTGGTAAGATAGACTGTGAAGAGAATATAAAAGGAAGGAGGAAAACAACCTGAACTAATGATGATTATTGATATTATGATGAAAAAAATGCAACAGGTCAAGGGGCTGAAAAGATGTAGAAAGATATATGTTATCATAAATACGTACTACGAACACACAAGAAACCAGAATTCAGTCATAAAGCAAATCCTTTGAACAGAACGAAGACTTTGTGAGCAGCTGCACAAATGTGGTCTATGACAGAGATGATACTACAGATACAGGAGATCATGCATGCATACAGAGAACACCTGGAGTTCTCTATGCAGTGGCTGTAAAGGAAATGTTTCTGTGCTCATTTGAGTGGCTCGTGGAGCTCAGGAGCTGTGGAGGCCAGCTGATCTCAAGGAGTCACAGCAAGTATCTTCCATTGTTAGTTCCATTGTACAACTGTTGGCTTTTGCAAAGCAGCTCTGAATATTCAGTCACGTGGCCTGTGTTTTGGATGGCTGGAGCCCTTGGCGGGTTTGTGGCACCTTCTTTATATTTCACTAACTGCAGGTCCGTTTTCAGTAAGCTTGGGGATGAACCTAGCAAGGACAGGGAATGAACATACTCATGGAAGAGAAAGGTACACTCAGTTCTTATCTTTGGATTTTTCAGGCATGAACTTATGAGAAGACCTCTTCAGACTCACATGTCTTGTGTCAGAGATCCACATTCGGTGATGAGGTATACAGATAAGCAGTCTGATTTCCAGGAATGGCAAGAGGCACAGCAAACTACAGACACAGGTGAGATTTGTGTGACAATCAGCAACTCTGAAAACCAGGCCCCTCGTACTAAGTGCTTACTGTCAGGCACCTAATCTTGAAAATGTTGGCTGAATGCCACAAAACCATGCTTCTTTTAGAAAATGGAACCTATTTTTTTAAAACTGTTATCTGTAGTGCTGGAACTTTGTAAACAATCTCAGATATTTCCACTAAAACATTAATGAGTAAGTCATTTACCAATGCAGAAACAGATTGGCTTGATTTTTCTCTTTGCCCTTTCTTCTGCAGTCAAGGTTGAAAGACTAGAGCTGAAATGATTACTAGAGCAAGATGCTCTCTGCTTTTGCCTTTACAGCTACAACCCTTCTAAGGGAAAGTGCTTCTCATTCCTGGCTGTCATTCCTGGGGGTTAGGCTGTTCTCACCCCAAACTATTTTTCAATTTGCTTAAAGTGCCTCCCTTGTGCATTTTTATTTAGTGTCTATGTACAACTGGGATGAAATGTGTTTTTAGGTTGTTAATGCAGATTGCTGTGGGCATGAAGGGAATGAAATCTTCATGGTCTAATGATGCTCAAACACAGGTTGAGTGAGATTATTATGAGGGAAGCATGGCACTTGTATTCAAGAGTGCTGTTCAGTGCATGTGTTTGTTAGTGTTGGCAATGATGGTGGATCCATGTGAGAGCTATGGGATTTCATGTGCCAGAATTTAGAAGCAGAAATTGAGGATGTGCATTTATTTACTTTCTCGATGCATCCCATGAAGACTGAACCCTGGTCTTGACTGCAAACTGCCAAAATACTCACCTGCTTTCTGCCACTGCTGCAGGCCAAATCAATCCTCACACTGCCACAGAGGAAGAGATTCAGCTGGTGTCTTTGCAGAAGAAATATTCTAACAACAACAACAACAACAACAACAATTCCTTTCTGTTGCATAACCAGTGGTATTAGATGCTCTAATAGATGGGCTTAATGATCCAATAAGGCTTAAAACCTGTCTGGGTGTGCATATGTTTGTCTTAGCATTTGGCACTAAAAGCACTCTGAAAAGCTAATTGCCTCCCTTTCTTCGTAGTTATGAGTGTAAAAGCTGTACCTTCACCAGAAATTTGCAGTATGCATAGGTGATGTTTACCACCAGCTCAGTAGTACCAGCAACATCTTCGTCTTAGCAAAGCTCTCTGGAAAACATTTTGGGTGTACTGCTGTCAGGGACCTCAACTTTCATTGCTCACAAACATCCAGCATTTGGCAGGGCAGGTCATTTAATGAAGAAAAAGGAACAAAGAAAACCATTCTGGCCAGGAAAAGATGAGAACCTGCAAATGGCAGCTTCAAGGTCAGCTACAAAAGGGTAACTTGAGCATTACTTCTTTGGGCTCCCATGTGGAAACAAAGGGAGTGAAAGGAGGCACTGCCCTAATGACTGGACTGGCGGACAGAGGAAAGTCCCCAAAGCCTTTCCCTTTCTTGCCTTGTATTTATCTCATGTTGACCACCACAGGGGAAGGCTTTTGAAGGCAAGGATGTCTTAGTGTAACAAGAAAATAAATGGATAAGCAGGCCCTTGCCTGGTGACTGCTCCTTTTAGAGCTGATATGGCCCAAATGAAGCTGAGTGTAGCTTCTGACTTGTTGGTGTACTAGAAGTTAGTACATACTAATATATAACCAGAAGCTATTTTCTTCAACTGTTTTCTTTCCCTGAAGCATATACCTCAGGGAGCCCTACTCCATTTCAACATGTAGACTATATGTGATTAAATGAGCCACTATCCCCATATTCCTGTGACTACCATATAACTTTTTTTTCTCAGTCAGATCCTCCTTTTCCATCCTTTATGTACCACTGCATAAAAAAATAATATCTGAGTCCCTGCCTGCTATTGATTTATTATTTCTTGCCAGCCTGACCCAAGCAAAGCAAGTTTAGGAGTACCAGGCTGTTTTCAGACAGATAGGAGACTGGAGGCAAGTGCTGATGGCCAGGGGTAATACGACAGGTTGAAGATGAACACCTCATCCACGTACAGCAGATGCACAGGGTCTGACTGGGAGCCTTACAACAGGGCAGAGGACCTAGGGATTGGGAGAAATAGGGATGCCCCAGGTTGTGGGGGAGAAGGGGTTGCGGATAGGAGGTGCTTTGAGGCAGGAGTGAGGACAGCAGGCCGGAGAAAAAGCAGAACTGAAGCAGGAGTTGGCAAGCTGAAAGTGGGGGGACAGCAAGGAGAATGGGGGCCTGAAATAGGATGTATGGGGTCCATAGTGAGCTCGGTTGGGCTGGAGAAGGGAGTTAAGAGGACTAGAGAGTTTTGGGGATGGTGAGGTTGCGTATGGAAGGAACATTGATAAAAAGGTGTGGGAGGCTGGATATCCATCTTGGGAAATACTGGGAGGTTCTGAAGAAAGAACAGTGAGGATATTTGATCTCTGGGGCACTCTGGGACACGAGAAAAAAAAATCTGTCAGGCGGGAGAAGTGGGACTGAGCTCTCTGGAATGTGAGGGGCTTGCAGTTAGGAGATGATACCCTGCCAAATTTCCCCTCAGCTTCCGCTGTGGTTTGATGGAAGGAACCTCCACTGAACTGCTCTCCACATGCTCTCTCCATTGAAGACTGCAGGACACTGTCCTCCTGAGTCTTACCCATTTTCATTAGTGTGGCAGCCCAATTCATTTTCAATTATGTAGCATCTCTATGGCTAAAAGAGTGGTAGCTTCCCTGTAAAGAGTTAGAAATTCCTTTTAGCTGTTACCATATAAACGTAATATAATGTAATAAAATGTGTCATAATATAAATAGAGTTCAGCTATATGATCTAGCCACTGGAAACAAAAAGAGCAAGCAAAATATCCATCGTGTAGTGGAAGAAGAGCCCTTCTTCTCCTTCCCCAGTCTGTCCAAAGGCGAACTAAGAAAATTACAAAGTTAATCTCTGTTTCACTGGAAATAAAATTGCAGGTAAATACCCTTCAGTAACACATTCAGGCAGCTTTCTACAGATAAAACTCGGTCCCTGGAAGCAGGAAGTCCATTTTACAGCTGTTTGGAACACCGTATTGATGTTGCCTCCCCCCCTGCAGAGGCACCACCTACTAGCCAACAGTACTACCTGAGGAGATAACGTCAGTTAATAGAAAGCCTGGTTAGTTTTCAGCAAATTTTACTGGTTTTGTGGAAGACAGTGCTACTTAGAGAAGAAAGGTTTGTAGCACTGTTAATTGCTATTTTTCTCAGGAACATTTCGCTTCCCAAAGACTGAAGGCCTGTCTCCGTACAAATGTGGAAATGCTGTCTCTCTCTGCACTGGGAAGAATGAAACTCACCCTGAAGCAGCAATCTGGAACCCACTTTCTGAAGTCTCCTGGTGGTGGTGGAGAACTGCTGAGGAAAATGCTTTGGCAAACAGAGAGGGGAGCACGCCATCTTACTGCTGGTACTCAGCCTGTAACCAGTGTGTGCTTCTGTTTTTTGGCTAATCTGTAGTCTGTTCACCTCAAGTTTGCTTATACCTAGCAAGTAGGTTTATTGCTTGTTTTTGCTTCACTTACAGTTTGTTTGCATCCAGATTACAGTAGGTTCACTGGCGAATTATACCCAATTTGCAATCTTCATCTAATTATCTTATTTGTTAATACCTTGTTTGCTATCTACTTACAAAATTTAACAGAGAGGCATTTTTTGATAATATGCAGGTCCTGATGAGGAGGAGAGGAGCTTTATACAGGTTCAAAATGTACATGGACTGGGCTTTATTTGCTCAGCTCTTGAACAGACTGGCATGTTAGTGGCATTAAAAAACGGGCCATATGTTTTAAGTGGGGAGAAAATGAATAATTCAACACTAAGGGTCAAATCATCCTGCCAAGAAAAACCTACTGAAGAGGAAGTACACTGAGTTATAATTATTTGCATTGTAGATAATAATATCAATTATAGCTTCCAGCTGGAATCAAGCCTCCATACTTTTGGCTTCCATACAACCATAGAGTAACAGTTCCAGTCACAACAAGTTTCAGCCAAATTAAGACAAAGCTCAGTTAGCAAAAAAACCGCAAATTTGCAGAAGCACGAGGTTGGACAATCAGGGACTGATGTTTGGATACAGTTCCATATGGCAGTTCAGTGACAATTAGTAGCACTAATAAATATTTATAATTAATGTCATTTTGCAAACAAAAAGTTTTAACCCTTCCCAAAAGCCGGATCAAAGAAAATCTCTAGCTGGGCACACTAGCAACCATCTGCATAGGATTAAGTCTATGGTCTAAGTGAAATTGCCAACCCACAAGGCTTTGTTGTAAATGTAATGCTATCAGCTTCTTCTAATAGCCCCAATTTCTGCAATCTAGTTGTTATGTCGGAATCATAGTTTCCTTAAAAAAAAAAAAAAGAGAAATCAGTAGCAAGGAGCATGCTGGCAGGTGCTGGGGCAAAAGAGGATCAGACTGGTTTGAGGCAAATGAAGCAGCTACATTTGCAGACTGCTGGGGGACTGTGCCTGGCACACAGCTCTGAAAGCCAGGCTGGCACTGCCACTGTTCAGGCAAAACATCAGGGTGCACAGGGAAGAAATAATAGCAATAGGGCTAACCCCCTCCAGGGCCTTCAAACTCCCCTCCTTCTGTGACAGCACGAACAGCAATCCTGGCTTTCTGAGGTTCTTCCCTGGTTTCATTTTCCTAGTTTCCCTCTAGTTTCCCTCCATTTTCTGTGTCTTTCTCCACCCCTCTCCTCCTCCCATAAAAGTAGCTTGGGTCCCTCCCACCTGGGGTTGCAAAATTCGGTTTTGCCTACACTACTGAAAAGCTTCATGCAGTTTCTGTCCTAGATGAGATGACTAACTTTTCTATGGGATTGAGCAGTGAGGCTCTCACAGAACTGAGGAGGCACAGAGCTGGACGAAACAACCAGCCTCCTTTCTGTAAATGGAACTGTGGAAGTAGGGGCATCAACCTCCTCAGGCGAGTTGTCAAGCATTCATGTATGTCAGTGATCTCCATGGAGATGGCAAAGGTCTTGGCACTGCTTGAACCACTGCTTGGAAGAAATAATCTGCATATACTTCAAACAGCTCTGAGGGTCCAACCATCCTATACAGAGTTCTCAGGGCATGGGGAAACCCAAGGATGTGTCTCTAATGGGACAGAGGAAGGTACCAGGGTAAGATGAAGAAAGAAACAATGTAAGTGCCCCTGTGGTAGTCCATACAACTGTGGTCAGCTTTCTGGAGTAGTTAGTCTTGACTCTATCTTTGCAAGACAATTTTTTTATTTCTAGGCAAATCCAGCCTAAAACGTGGTAGCAGTGGAGCCAGCCAGAGGCTTCCTGCTTTCTTGTGCCACCTGACCCTGCCCATTGCACAGTGTGTTGGTTCACACCACACTGATTCTTCTTCACCCTCCCTGTGTTGTGGGCGCCGGAAAAAGCTCCTTTTCTAGGACAATAATCCATGATGTGATCACAATGGATTGCTATTTTACTAACTGAGTGACAGATGAGTAGAAACACCTCTTAATGCCTTCCTTTTCTAGCTGATAGGAGAAGACATAGCCTTCTCTTCAACTTCCCACCTTTTAGGAAGAAGAAACATCCTTTTCTTCTGCCACCTAAAGCATAAAACAAGAGGTCTCACTTAATTTCCCTAGTGTGGTTGTGGTCATCCGGAAAGGTGACCTATTTTTGTCTCCCATTAATGCACCCTTTGGGAAACAGATGTATCTGGCTACCTCATCCTTCTCGGGGGAACCATGCATGCTCTGACTTTCAGATTACATCTCAAGGCTTCGACTCGCTTGTTTACTGGCAGGGTTAACTTGACAGGCCTAACTGGATTTGACACATACACACCCTTTATCTCTGTTGTGACAGCAGTTAATTAAAGTGACTCAGAAAACAGCTTCTCCAAAACAAAGTCATGTTTATTTGCCAAAGGAGCATCCAAAGAAGTGCCCTAAACAGCAAAGAGACACAGCTTAGCTTGACCTGCTTGTGGATCTGGCCCTGCCTCAGTTTGGTAGGGAAGCCTGCTACCTGCTATGCTGCCTGACTGCCCAAAGCTCCTCTCTGCTCAGTATTAGCGGCAGTTTATCCCTCCTCCTTTCCAAACCAGCATCTTTAATGTGTAAAATCCACCTTGACCTCAGCTCTTGGCGTGAAGAAGCACCAGTGTGCTGTCTGCCTGAGAGGAGCAAGCCCGGAGTAGATCTGTTTTCTTCAGAGGCACTCATATTGCCCGTTCTCTCCTTTCTTACACACTTCCTATTAACAGTTTCATTGCATTTTAGCTTCTGGTGCTCAGAAAAAATAAGACATGTCAGACACAATGAGACCTACACGATACACGTGAAACAGTACACATTTTTCTTATTCAACCTAGTTATGTTAGGAAAAAGAGGATTCTCTTTCTTACTCTTAAGAGTAGGTGGAAAAGCATATCTTAGTGTAAAAACCACGATGTAAACCACAAAAACTCTTGAAACTGAGTCTCCTTCCACTTATGTCCACTTAAATGCTATGGAGCCAGATGAACTCTGTCTTTGTACAGTCCTTTAGATCTGTGAAAGATCTGTGCAAGCTTGCTACTGCAGCTGTGCCTGGGAAATCATGCAGCTTTGACACCAGTGGGACCACAGCATGAATAGCGGTGCTGAATCACAGTCACCAAGGAGTGTGGAATTACTCACAGGTGTTTACAAGATAAAGATCAGCCTTCTGCATGTAAGGTTTAAAAGGTATTTGCATTAGTGATGGGCCTAGTCTCTAATTCTGGGCATTTGACTGCCACTGTTTTGCCCGTCACTGGTGGTAAGCACAGGGACTGAAAGGAAACACCACCCCTTTGATTAGGAAGATACGATGTCATCCCTAATCACTGCACAAATAAAACTAATTGTAGTACAGAAAATGCAGTTACGAAAAGAAAACATACCATTTTCTTCACGTGAAGAATTTAGGTCTGCAAACTCGAGCAGGTATTGCTGAAACTGCTTTGATGACTATAACTTCCACACACTGTGAAGCAAGCAGGTCAAGGGCTGTGGCTTAAAATAAACAGGCCCAAGCTGAAGAAAAGGAAGGTTCATTAAGTTCCTCTTGCTATGTCTACCTAGTCCTGTGAAGCTTTGGCACAGAAATCTGGAGGACCAACCTTTAGAAATATTTCTGAATTTATAAAATGAAATAGTAAGTCAGGTAGTTTCTGCCCTGTTTATTCAGTATGATAACCAAACATCATGTGTGAAGAAAGTAGAAACAGAGAGCCACCAGCTAAACCAAGATATGTCAGGTCACTGAGAAGGAAACATGATAGGCATATAGCATGTTACTGGTGATACTACATTTGAGGGCCCAAGATTAGTTTTATGTTTGATGGATGATTGCTGCACATTAAAGATAAGTTATTAAGGATCTGTTTTCTTTGTCCTTCTCCTACACAGGTTCCTTATATATTTGTCTCACAAATTTGTGGAGGGAATGCTTCACCCATATTAAAGACCTTACTTCAGTTACTAAAAGGAAAAGCTTTTAAAATTTTTTGCAACATTTGCCTTTTCATTCTTTTTATTTTTTATTTTTCTTGGTGTATTTTCACTGCTTACACTTTTGGTTTACAAATGTTAATACCAGGTTGTGAAACAAATGTTCTTTTTATATTCAGTAGTCAATAAATGCAGCTTACTTACTTCCATTTCATTATTATTTCTTTTTCTTTGTGCAGTTTTGGACACAGAGTGTGTGAAAACTGTTATTTTAGTATTTCAGGCATTTTTGTATTCCTTATACAACCTATATTATATAGCTTATAGCTTATATATTTTGTATTCCTTATTATATAGCTGTGAATTCTGTATGCATACAATTAAATTGGTGATGTTCACAGTCACACCGTTCTTCAAGTTATGACGTGGGGAATGCTTGAATCATGATTCTTTTGTCATACTTCCATCCCTGGTTCTCTGAAAGTCTGTAAACTCCTACTTTATTCAGGTGTTAGGGAATGCTCAGAATCATCTTGAGCCTCAGTGGTAATTAAGACCCACTGGGGACATGACAACACTCTGAAAACAGATAAGATTATGGAGAAAAAATCC
Organism: Pampusana beccarii; assembly: GCA_013399365.1. NCBI lineage: Eukaryota > Metazoa > Chordata > Aves > Columbiformes > Columbidae > Pampusana > Pampusana beccarii. Next base: position 369,581 of record VWYH01003690.1, on the reverse strand, counting down.
CTACAGAATAATAATTTTTGCCTGAGAAAGAAGTTTGTAGACAGCAGTTGCTCTATGCCAAGGTTCCTGTCCCTGACTGGAATCTCAGAGCAGTGTTTGGGCATGGGGGAATGCAGGGCATTGCAGGACCATGGGCTGACTTCAGCTTCAGTTTCTGGAGCAAGTCTTTAAATGATTAGCTTTTTTGAGCTTTGTAGGTGTTGGAATATGATGTTTTAATCCTTTTTTTTTAACAGCTTGCCTTCATACTAAAACATAACTAAAATTTGTATCCTAAACTAACAGTTGAATATTAGTTATTGATTGCCCTCTGGTTCTAAAGAAATGCCTTCTAATACTACTTTTTTTTTTTTTGCTGTTGCTCAGGAATCTGCTGGCATTTTAAATCCTTTATGAGGTGATGTCATTTGTCTGAGAAGAAAATAATTCTTGCCTGAAATATGACATGGAAAGTGCTGGTGCCATAAAACAATAATTTTTAAGTTTGGACTTTATTTTCACATTGATTTTTTTTTTTTTTTTTTGTTAAGAAGGAAATAATGACAGAAATAACAAATAAAACATTATTTATATTAGTTTCTAAAAAAATATCTTTTATTGAAACTGAACACAGAATTGAAACCTACTGTACATAGTGATCAGGAAAGGCTTATTCTTAAAGGACACACCCTGAAAAAAAAAAAAAGCAGAATAGGAATTTTATAAATGCTACCAACTAATATTTTATCTTCAATTGATCGAAATGCAGTTTATCTTTCTGATAGAAAAAGAAGACGCCCTTTCTCTGCATCCTGTGATGTGCGCGTATTTCATGTCAGGACAGCTTTCTTGTGCAGGTCAGCATACAGCTGATGTATTATGCTCAATGTGTAATTAAGATTCAGGTAAGTTAACAGACTTTCTATATTTTAAAAGCATCTGAAAGTAAAATAAGGAATACATTTCTTTAAGAGCTGAGAAATCCTTATCTCCATTTTTTGCTTCCCTGCTTCTGAGCAACTGCATAACCATTTAGGCTTCCTGATTGCCCAAACGTTACCTATAAACTGGTAGCAAAGCTGTTGTGATTTAAGCACTTTGGATGAGTCACTTCTATGAAATTCCACTCTAACATGGGGGTCCCATGCTGAGACAAGAGAACTTCATGTGGCATGAGGGATGTGCAGTAGTGAATGAAGCTCTCTTCAAATATTCTTCCCAGTTATTTGTGATGAGAGGTTCTCAGTGTCTGTGTATGTGAATGTGCAAGTATGTTCATGTGTCTATATATATTTATGCATTATATGTTATTTATATAATAGATATTTCTCACATTACTATAATGTGCAGTCCAAAATCAGTACAATACAGGTTTTTTCTTTCAGAATTTATTGCTGCTCTGAAACCATTATTGGTAACTGGAGGAAGGTGCTATTTTCTCATTCTTTACAGATCTCCTTTAAAGACTGCAGTGGATTAAAGTTGTTATGGTTATGGCCTGATAGCTAAATGAGATGCTTACTCATTTAATATTAATCTACATTGCAGACAGTAACAGTTTTTAAAAGGTTTCCTTCCCTCTTTGTGTCAGGAAACTTCTCTGTCAACCATTTAAAAAAACATTTCTGAAATAAAATTTAAACAGAACATTATGCATGCAATAGTAGGCCTAACAGTTAATCTGAGTAGATATTTCTGATGAAGATTTTCTGTTTGCCAGTTTCAGATTCCCTTTCTATCAGATACCACTGGGACAATCAGTGACATTTCAGTTTTTAGGTTGGGCTTTTAAAAATTTATTTATTTCCTTTCTCTGTACAGAAAAAAAATACAGTGAAATCTAGTTTGTGGGAATATAATTTAAAGCAAATATTTATAGATAAATATTTCCTTGTCGCCTCAGAGGTAAAATGTTTAATTATTCATTATTATTTATGAGGTAGACTAGTAATCAGAAGAAAAACCTGCAGGAATTAGTTATTCTATATGAGAAAGTTGCCAGAAAACTGGCAGAATACTGTAATGGTATGTCAGAAGTGGCACACGAGAGCTGCTGTTCGTTGTATCACAAGGGTTATGAAAAATACTGTTTTTCTAGCAAATTGAACTTCACTCCTAGACTAAAGATGATGCTAGCTATAGCTTTTCCCCCTCTCAAAAGCTTCCCACCATAATATCAGCTAGTATTTCAGTGGTGGTAGTATTGAAAGCAGTAGCATAGACCAAGTTCAGATGGTTTCCAGTGCTTGACTTAAAATATTGCCAATATGTTGCTGGGATGGACAGGTTATCACTTGAAAACAATTCTTCTTTCATGCCTGTTAAGTAGTAGAATTGTATGTTTTAAGTATACCCATGTTATAATGATCTACGTCTGGTTATACTTCGCTGTGACATCTTCAGTGACAGAATTTTCAGCATTCTAGGTATTGATCCAACCCAGTTAGAAAACAGTTCCCTGCAAAGAGATTTTGCATCTTCAGTTTGCGCCTGGCCTGTGCATCTGTCATACAGATAATCTTCAAAGCCCCCAGCACGTCACTCGCTAACGTACGGATTTTGACTGGTATAGGAAGAATTCAGGACATACTACAAACATTGCAATATATTAAACCTACTGCTGAGCCTGCAGTGTTCTTAAATTTAGAATAATGAGATTACTGCATATTGACTGCAATAATCCTTTACCATAAGATTAGGTAACTAACAAAGACGTAAGAAAGCATTTGCAGGGCAGGGAGAGCGGCTGGGCTGTCTCTTAGAGGCTCTAATGAAATCGCCTTCCTGCAGCTCCAGCTCTAAGGCGCAGAGGTTCTCCTGGTCTTCGAGTATCTATCACACTCCAGAGGAAATATTGCCCTTTCCAGGGAACTAACATGTACCGTTGTTTCTGTCAACAGATGGGACATTGATGGGATCTAGCCGTGTGCTACAGGGCTGTTTGTTCTAGAGATGTTTGTTTCCAGGGTTCAACTTCAATGAACATTTGCGCCCTGCTGCCTTTGTGGAAGCTCAAAAATGTATTACAAAAGCTCTCACAACCTTTATGAAGCACGCAAGTGATATTATTATTGCACTAACACTGTCCCTGTCCCTGCCTGTACTTGAACTGCACCAACATTAGCGACAGTGGGAAGCGCCAAATGCCTGAGAAGACTCAGGGTGCTTTCAGCCATTGAGTAGCTCCACGCTGTTCCCCAGAAGGACGGACCCTGCCTTTGTGCTGATGGTAGGATTAACTGCGCTGCCAGGAGAAACTCCTTTGCTGAAAGCACTTTTAAAATAAAATCTATTGTAATTTGTGACTCCCCGGTTTACCATGGAGGTAAGTGCTGATTCAGGGATGGTGAAATGGGCCACCAGCCTCACCCCGCAATTTGTGCTGTACCTTAATCTACAAAGACCCATTGGGAAGCACATACAGACATCTGCAAATCCTAGAGGGACAGTGCAAATTACAGTGAGTCACCTGTACTTATACTATAGTGAAATGTGGAGATTCCAGGCAATGGGAATTGCCAATCTTGTGACATTCACCACTGTCCTCCATGTGCCAGTGCACAAAGAAATATTTCCCACGGTTGAGTGAGATATTAAGTTCTGTGGGGAAGAGCAAGACATTGTGGGAAAATGTGTCATGTCACATACCTAATACTTGGCAAGTCTGAGGTAATAGTTATGCCTAAGATAACAGCAGCTAGCACAGTGGAAATAGGTTGGGCATGCAAAATATTCACTATACCCTGAGGTCCTCGAACACTTCTGTGATTAGATATGCTCACCCTCAGATCAAATGAGGATTAGAGGAAAGGTGTAGCTGGCACATGTATCAAAAAGGAAATTAAAAAAAGAAAAAAAAATGAGTCCTTAACCTGCTGAGTTCGCAAGCATAGGGAAATAAAAATAGCAAACTGAAATTCTTCCAAAAAAGACAGGTGTGCAAATAGTTCCTGCTGAAGGGAGGTATAACGCTGTTTACATTGCTGTTTTTAAGCAAGACTTCACTTTGCCACCTCCCAAAGCATAAATATTAAGATTTTTAATGAAAGCAGCTGCAGTACATCTAAGAACAAGGATAGTATCTTTGGATCAGACTATATCAACACAGGCTATGTTAACCTTGCAAGTCACGAACAATTAATGAAGTAGTTTACTTTTTCTGGTTCTATACTCGATAGCAGAGATTAGCAAGGCAGCAACGTTTTAGACTTCTTTTTCTTTGTGTAATTCAATCTACATTTTGATAGCTATAGATAGATGCAAATACATAGGGACTATTTCGGATCAAAATGCCCAGCTGAATAATTTGGCAAAGCTTGGTTTTAATTAGATCTTCTATTGCTCCGAAAGAAGCAAATTTGGGGGACTCTTCTGAGGAATATAGCGGCAACAAAGTGGTTGTTGTAAGCTCGGTAAGGACTCCAGCTAATCAAGCATGGAGAACTTCTTATAAAGAAACCTCTTAGGAAAACCATAGTGAGAAGCTAGAGGTTTTCTGCAGTGAATGCTATGGAAGATTGTATTTGTAAATTGACAAATACATTGAACTTGTAAAAGCAGAAAAACATATTTCTGTCCATTTTATCCTCTGTTTTTGAGGCATAATATCCAAAATAATAATAATAATAATAACATTTCTTATATTAAGCCATTTGAGGTAGTTACCAATATCGCAGTTTAGTTCTACCTAACTGCTCACAGGACCTGCTGTCCCGATCAGTCTCAGCCCACCCCCAACCTCAGGGAGGTGCCTGATGCTGGGGCTGGGGCCGCCTTGGTGCCCCCCAATGCTTGCCCCTGGCTGGGGTGATGGGATGGGTCCTGGCTGCCATGTCTTGCTTTCCTGTCCCCATGGGGAATCCCTGCAGTCCTGGGCACCCAGCTCCTGGGAAACACACTGGTGCTGGAGTAGTGCTACATTCGCTATGTAAGAAAGAGACAAACAAAATAATGTAGCACAAGGTATCAGAAGTGTTCAAGAGAGATGACAACCCAGTCTGCTGCCAGCCCCATGCCAGCTAGACAGCTGTTTCCATTATTCGTAGCCTGACAGCCATTCCCAGCTCCAGTAGCAATAAAGATGCTGTTATCAGATGCTTCTAATTATCATCTAGTGCTAAATATCGAAATATTTTAAATAAAAGGTAGTGCTTGAGAAGGTATGAAAGTAAAATCCAGGATTTTATTCAGTTATCTTTGTCAATCCATGGAAGAATGAAATGCTGACTCTTTTGGATCCCAGCTCAGTAACCAGTGATGGACATGGAATGAGTTCTGTCTTGCTTACACACATCACTGCACATCCGGCATTAGCAAAGCAGAAGAGGACTTAAGTTCATCTGAAGCAGATCACATTAGAGATCGACAAATGCAAATTATTAGGCAAGAGGACCAGTGACTGCACCCACTACAGCATGGCCCATTTCTTAATTTAATGTGCATACTTATCTCACAGAAAATAATAAACTATATCAGTTAAACTAACATGAAATCAAACAGCACTGCTGCTTGGCTGTGTGTCCTGACGTGGCATAGGCACTGTTTTATGGTGCAGCTGCCAGGGTCACCTGAAGACCATGAACTACATTTTAGTAAAAAAAGGTGATATAACTTAATTTTGTTTTTCTGAATAACTACATGTTAATATATTTTTTAAACTAAGGAAGTGAGCTGGGTGGGAAATTTAAACTCAAGGCTTCCAAATATGATACAAGNTCTTCTTTTTCTTCTCTCTTTCTCTCTTTCTCTCTTTCTCTCTTTCTCTCTCTCTCTTTCTCTCTTTCTCTCCTTCTCTCCTTCTCTCTTTCTGTCTTTCCTAATGGTGATGTGCATTGCAGATGGCCAAAAATTTCAAATTCAAAAGGAAAAAAATGACTCAGCAGTTTTCCCTTCATGGAATAGCCCTTTTTAAAATTATTTTTTTTAAATTTTAAAGCATCACAGTACAGTAATTATTAAAAAAATCTCTGTCTGATAGTGTAATACATTATTATACTAAGTTGCCATGCTGCATTAGTGAGCAAAAAAGTATTTTTTGAACGACTGGAGGTTTCAGAGAACCATAATTCATACTGCCTGAAATACAGCTCAATTTCATTTTGAAAGGAGCCTTTCTCACAAGATTCCTGGCACCTCTTGGGTCCAGCTGGATCAGAAGCAAAATACAAATAGCCTTTCTTTGAATTCAGTGTTTCTTCTCTGGCCACAACATCGACCAGGAAGTCAGCAAGGGTGTGTACGTGTGTGGGTAGATAAATGAATAAGTGAGATTACTGTAGTTATTCCCATGGATCTAGCTGCCACCTTTGTGACGATGACTCTAAAAATCTGTTTCCTACCTCTCCCACTTTCATGTATAATACTAGACGTGTCATTGGTGTCTTCCTCAATCAAATCTTCTCTATCTCGGTTCTTTCCTCACCCCACTTGGGCTCCTGCCAGGTCACATAGCTTCATAAAAGCACTGAAATCCCTTCCCACAGCCACCAAACTGATTCATCCTATGACTTGTTTTTATCTTGGCTATTACAGGCTCTTTGTTTCAATTTACACAGTCCATAAGGCCTGCACTTGCACAAGTAGCCATGTTAGTTATAGGCACTAGCGACGTCCTATGCTTTCACTGACAGATAAGAAGGGAACTGAGTGCAAAGAAATTGCCAGTTTAATGTTTGTCCACCTTTGAGAATCTAGTCAATTTTATTGACTCCTATTTTCTTAATTAATGCAGCTTAGAAGGTCAGAACATGAACAAGCTGAGGTAGCCTCTTCATATTTTCATAATATTGGGTCAGTTGTGGGAAGTTCCAATTTACTTCCCTTCTGGTGGTAGTGGCCTGTGTGGCTCTAAATATCGCTTTGAGAGAGAATGGAAGACAGGATTCAAGGGTGCTATTCTTGTTACTTTAAAAGGATTTTCTTTTATTTCTACCTGCCAGCTATCTAATAACTTTCTTTTTTTTTTTTTTTTTTTTTTTTTTTTTTTTTTTTATTTTTTTTTTTATTTTTTTTTTTTTTTTTTTTCTTTGCTGGATCCGTGGAAAAGGAAAGCAAAAAGCATATTCACCTAGATTATCCTAACTGAAGTTATATACCCTCATATCCAATACAATGTTGCCTGTCTGGTTCTTTAGGTGAGATTTGGGAACTGCTATCCAAAGAATTACTATGTATTATGAAGTATTTCCTGAAGATGCTAGTGGAGACCCTACTGTGTTCAGTGGCACTCATACTTACATATCTCCAACACAGTTGTCACAGGAATAGCCAAATCAAACAGGAACCACTGCTGAGCCAGACACACCCCATGGCTGGCAGTTCTGATGAGAAAAAGCATCATCACCCAAATCTCAGGCCCCTTCCACTGGTTCATTATCACTGACAGATGACACGGCTAATAAATCCCTTTAAAAACAGAGAGAGACAGATGGAAATTGCATTTAAGAACCAGTCCATAATAGCATTTTCCCAGCTTATCCTTCTAATTGTCCTGTGATGCTTGGAGGGTTAAAAGACAAGAAAAATTAATTAATATGGAAAGAGACAAATCCTAGTAATTACATTCAGCTGAGGATTTGGGGTAGGCTGAGGAAATAGGCCTTGAATGTCAGGCTGTGAATGGACCTATTTTTTCCTCACCTGTTCCCTGCAGCACAACACGGGGAGTGGACCAGCAAATTGTGCAGGGTGCACAGAGACCTTGGGCTCAAGCACAGCGCTCCCAAATTAAGCTGCTACCTTTTTTTAATCTGGAAGTGTCTCACTGCTTCAAAAGGGCTATAGCCCTCTGCAGTCACTGAACCTGAAGACTCAGCCGTGGATCGAGCACGTGAAGAATGTGTGACCTTCTCGACATGGAAAACCTTTGTCGTGCAGTTAACTTGAGTAGCAACAGAGGAAACTCGTAGGGGGAATAGAGCCTCTCTGCTCCTCCCATGAAGGGATAAATAATTCATCCAGTGTTTGAAAGTGGGAAAAGAAAAGCATATCACAGACAACTGTTACTTTTTAAATCTAAATTTTCCAGGACTCTTTCTGAGTCCTTGGTGAGAACAGTTATCACTGCATAACGGAAGGACACTCAATGGTTCTCACACATAGAGCCAAGGGAAGAACTGACTGTTTCTTATTGCTTCATTTGCTTCATAGGCAGGGTCTTCCCTCAGTGAAAGAGGTAAAAAGAAATGCTGTAGCGTCATAATTTGAAAGGGTGAGGGCAAAATCCTCACTGTTTATATCATTCTTTCTTACCTCTCCAATGTGACTGTAAACATCTGGGTATCATTTTTTGCCTGTCTACTGATTAGACAGGTTCTGCAAAGGTGAACGACTCTGATGCTGTAATAATACTGACCTGGAAAATTGGTCTGTAGAGGTTCTGTATGAAATTCTAAAACCTTCTTGCAACCATTAATGAAAAGCATTTCACAACCTTCTTGTCAGACTGGTGTTATTGTCATCATTTGATGTCTGCAAGAACTGGGACAGAAACTATGTGAGTTGCTCAAAGTCAAGTGACAGGGCTGGTAACAGCATCCAGTTCCCTGTGCTACAAACATGTACTAATAAAATGTGGCAGCTTCTCAATCCATTTAATTTCGCTAACAAAACAATGTAACGAGGATGTATATAAAATCAATTTAATCTGTGTGGTGACACAGATAACTTTTTTTTTTTTTCCAGTAGGAATTGTATGAGAATGCTTCAGACAAGTTACAGCAGATACAATGGGGGATGTGTCAGCGCAGTGTCCCTGTGTGAGCCGGGGCATTGAGACACTGGGCTTCTGTTTCTGCATCCTCTGTTGATCTTCTGGTGAAAGCCTGTGCTTATCTGTGCAAGGATGCACAATTCCAACTATTACTTGATCCTTACAATTGCTGGAAAAGTCTTAAAAATAAGTCTGTGTTCAGGGTTTGGCCATTGATAAACCTGCTTGGACTGGCACTCTCCCTTTTGCTGTATATAGGAAAAGATAGCAAGAGATGATTGGTTCATCCATGCCCAGATTTTATAGAACAGCAGAAGCTGTGATTCCATTCACATGTGACAGTTGCCACATTTTGTTTTCACCTAGAAAGAAATGGGTAAAGTTTCTTCAGCTAATAGGCAAGTTACATCACAGTGGATTAAAATGACAGCTTGTTCTACAAATACTTAAGGATTAAAAGCATACATTTCTAGACATTGAATCCCAGCAAAAGGGCAGAAGGAGTTTGGTTTTGGCTTGGAGAAATATCACAGCTGATAGCAGAGACACCAAATAAGAATGTAGTATAAAAAATGTAAAAACGCAGTATAAAAATGTATAAATGCAGAATTCGATTTCATTGTTTTTACTTTCTTTTGTTCAGCAGATTATTGCATTGTCATATGTTTATAGTAAGGAGTACAAACTTAGGTTATACTTTGATTTTTATTTCAAAAATAGTTTGTATTATCTTTTGAGTTAGTGAAAGAGAAGTATTTTGTAGGCGGAAATAATTAACCTTAGTCTTTGGCTATGCATTCTACATACAACAGATAAATTTCTGCTGAATTTTGGATGCTTACCAGTTTAAGCTATTCGATGTAAAAACAATGAAAATGCATTTTCCCCGAGTTTCAGTGCAGTAAACTTAAAAGCAGATGACGGATTATCTTGAAAATAATCTTATTATAAAGTTCTCTTTATGATCTTGTATTGTTCTAATTCATTGTATACCTAAGAGTCTTATTTTTCCATTAACTATTAACGAATGTCAGGGAAGATATGTGTATTTGAGGGAGACAGGATATTGTATTGTCCTCATTGAACTGAATTTGCTCAGGACCAAACAGGTGTCAAAGTTTCCCAGGGTTTATGAAGAGGTCAACCACACTGGGCAAACACCAGTAAGTGCTACTGTATGTCTACATCAGAGGTGTACATTGATGAAGCTTCCTATACGTAAGAACAATTTTTTAATCTAGCTAAACTTTTGGAGGTTGGATTTTAGGCTATAATATATTTGCTCTGTATTTCCTCCAGTATGGTTGACTTGGCCTTTTAGTCTTCTGAGGAAGATTTAATGGCTTGGAAACTTCCAGGTAAGAGTCGGGTTTAAAATGCAGTTTGGTTTATATGTAAGGACCCAAATGAATAGTTTTAAGGAGAAAAAGCTATAATAGTGTCTTATGTTTCTTCCCACTTTTTCTCTTGTTTTGTTTGGTATGTGCTGATGCTGCTTACAACCTCAGGGCAACTACATTTCAGTTGTGTTTGTTCGTTTTGGAACCCTTTGGGGATGAAAAGATATTCCCCTGAAATTGTATTATGTGTCCTTTCTACTAAATGAGAAAGAATGCCGGTACTTGCTATGGTCTTCCAATACACAATAAGATGTTTTGGCATCTGTCTAAATATTGCATCTACCTGATCTTTATTTTATTGTAATTTAGTACTTGTATCTCAAGAACATCTGATATGTTAGGAAATCACTCAGCAGCCAGGAGAGAAAGAACAATGAAATGTAGTTGTGAAAACTTCTGGTTGTCCACAGACTGTCAGTGTGTCTGGGGCAGAGGTCCTCCTCCAAGGCAGTGTTATACGGCTTAGAGATTGTAGCCCTCTCTAGACATGCAACACACCCACGATGTTTAATTTGGGAGCTTGCCTGCAAGCCTTCTGACATGATAGGGAAAGAATTCAAACTGAAATATCTCAAGCTGATGAGCTTTCAGGTAAGTATGTTGCTGCTTCGGCTTTTTTGAGTTCTTAAAATTGTAATGCAACTCTACAGCCTCTTTGGGGGTAAAATCCTTGACAACATTAACATAAAGAATAAGGCTGAATCTTTTGTATGCCCCTGCGTGGCTGTGACAGCATCAGTAAAACATGGAAGCACATATTCAGCATTTAGCAGATACTGTAAGAATCATTTGTTGGCAGGGCAGACATTACAACATTGATGGATATTTTTGAAAACCATATGTGTCCCATAACCTGCCCCCTTACCTTCCTGGGGTTCTCACAGTTCTCCTGCTATTTTTTAGTTAGGAAAGGGGTGACAGGAGATAAAGCTTGGCAGTGATTGATTAGCCAGTGTAGTTGTTCTGGGTGTTGAAGAATTCTTGCTCTCTCCCTTCTAGTGTCAACAGTGAAGTACTTTAGTGAGATTCTTGCACTTTGACAATTTGCTCCTGAGATTCGAAGCTTTTCCAAATGATCAAGGTTATGCCTAGACTGTCAGAGGGATGCATTCGTGGCACCCTAACATCCTGGGGTTTGGTTTTTGTTTTTTTTTGACTGTCCCAGTAGTCCAGCACTCTGTTTTGGCATTCATACCATGATGGTTACTAGTACAGATGCAGTTCAGTTGTAAGTATAATGAAACAGGCCATTGCAGTAAATCTTATATTCTCACTCTACACAGTCAGACATTTCTGTATCAGCTGGCTCCAGAGGGGCACAGTCCTTCCTCTGGCTGAGCTCGTGCTTGTCCTGTGCAGTTCCTGCTGTGCAGCCGTATTGCTCCTCCTGTAAACAGATTAGCTAGTCCTCTCTGCAGAAATAATACTGCACCACTAAATTATCTTTGCTAAATGATATTTGCTTTGGTATTCCTTATGGACACTACTTAAAATCTTCAAGAACATATAAAGACATAATAGGGATGAAGGCAGCAGGATGCTGTAACTCAGTCTGATTCTGTGATAGAAGATACTGCAGAAATGTAAATTTTGAGGATGAAGAACTAAAACTTTTCATTATTTGCCATATTTAATTGGCATGTATATCCGTTGTATGTGTCTAACATAAGACACAGAGATGGTTTGTGCTGGATTTCCTCAGTGCAAAAAATAAATAATCTTTTTTAAAATAGAGATATTATTCCTATTAAATTCTATGCAGCTCTTCTATGTTGCCTTCTTCCAGGTAGAGCTACCATTCATGAGGGTAATATTAGATGTATAACTTCTGCTTATCAGGCTGGAGGCAGCTGTGCGTACACTTCAGTCCTGTGAAGTGTTGTACGTCTTGGATCGCCACAGATTCCAGAGAAAATCTGAGCATCTGAAATGAATGTTTAGCACTTTTTAAAACTGAACCCTGCTTTCCTTAATGGGTTTCTGGGCCAAAGAGTAAGTGGTAGTGTTAAAAACTGGTGATTCTGCTGGTTGGTTGTCTAATTTCAACGTCTGACTACCAGCTGATAGCTGAAGCTGATTTTTTGCTTGGTTGTGTGCATCACACAGAAATAAAATAATTCGTTTTCTGTTCACTTTTTGTGAGGTTTAGCATCTCCATGTCTAGACCCCAAGAAACATTTTTCCCCAAACCTAGTTTCTTTGTGTCAGAATGTGGCTTAAGTGTTCTCCCTTTGAATACAGTCTTAGAGGCTCATATATTTAACCACTACAATGCAAACAAAACACTATTACCCAAAAGTGAGCTTCCACTGACTCTAATTCACACAGGATGTGCAAATGTTGTACAACTGATGCAAAAAAAGTTAGACTATATAATTACCAGTCTTCCTGCATCCTTTCTGGATCAAAAGAGTCTAGGCCAATGCTTAGACAATTCATCTTGCTGCAAATTATTTGCCTTTTCTAGGAGCTTTCTTATTTTTAATCTGTAAAATATAGATGGAGCCTCTCTGCTGCACAGGATTTGAAGTACATTTCTGGCCTCAGACACAGAGAAAACTTACATAATAATTACTGGACTGGATGTTCCTCTCTGTCTTCCTGTACATCATACTGCTGACATTTCATCAGTGACATGAATTTTCCGTGTGACTTTTATTGAGTTTTTAAAACCTGCCTGCATATAGCTGTGTCAAAGTTATCTACTTTCAGAATCATTATTATGCTTTAAAATGCTTGCAACTGTGAAAAGCCATAGCCAGATGTTTCCTAATGAACAATGTGTCCCATGGCTGGTTGCATGTGAACAGTAGAAATACAAACTTTTCAAAACAATACACATTTTGTGGTCGGCTTTCTCCAAACTAGTGAGTGTCCCCACCAAAAGCAGTTTCCTGACAGAATGTAAGGGTATATCAGCTGTTTGAAAAAAAAAAAAAAACAACCCTAAACCAAACCAACCAAACAAAAACACCTCAGTTGCTGAGGTGGTTTTATATATCCTCATTTTTATTTATTTATTTTTAAACTGCCCAAATTTGCACCTGGAATTCACACAGAAAAGGATCCTTCACATGCATTAGGTATGGGACATCACTACATTTGTGGTGTCATAAATTCTGTATGCGAGGCTTCTTATTTGGGAAGCTGAATGCAAAGTTACTTATCTAGAAGTCAGATACATTTATGAGGAAGGAAAGATGCTTTTCTGAGTCCATACTTCCTTAGCAGAGTAAGCCTAACTTTCAGAGGACTTCCTATATTTGGATCCCATTAAATCAATTAGAAATATTCTTATTCAGCATCTCAGCTAATTCTTTCTAGAAAAGCAAAACAACCAGAAGGGGTAATTTCAGTTTAAGAGGTATATTTTTTTAACAATTTGTGTTTGGCTGCTTTTTGGTACACAAATATATTATTATTACAGAAAATAACTTTAAAATCCATTTCACCCATCATTAATTATGGCCTTTGTTTATCTGTTTGTCTTTGCTTCTGTATTTCTCACAGAAGATTAACAAGGTCAGTGTATTACGTGGAATGGTTCACTGATCATGAGTATTTTTCTGTTATTCATTAATTATTTTTTTCTTATGGGAAAGAAGAGAAGGCATACACCATGTCAGTACTATGATATTCTAAAATGCTGTCTGAAGGCATTCCCTTACGTATACCAGATCTTTACATATTTCCTTGGGTTCTCCCTACAGAGAAGCTTTGGAACAGAGAGGCTTCGGAAATTTTTAAAATATTTATTTTCAGAAGAAGTGAAAGATCTGTGTCTTCTTTATTCTGGCAGAACACAATAAGGAAAAGAGATTTTTAAAATAGTCATTATGCTTCCAAACATATTTAATATGTATGTATTTGGATATATATTATTCAGTTTTGTATTTTGTTTTGTTACTTGTTTCTCAGAACAAAGAAGGTGAATAAACTAATGGAAATACAAGCCGAAGAAATAGCATGTGAGAGCGTGTGTGTCTGCATGTAATAATTTATATACTAAGTTCATCACATAGTAATACAAACCATCTAAGTAGCAATGTTCCCCTACTTCCTTATGCTGTGCACAGAAAATCTGACATTTGTATTAGAGATCTTGTAGTATTCATTGCCATCTGGATCTGTTGCCTCTTTCATTGTTCTGCTCATCTCAATTTAAAACACAGTTCTGATTTTGATCTCAGAGTACTATAAATCCAAAATAGGTCTAACAACTTCAAAGAAGTTTATTTCTGCTTTACATAGTTATAACTAAGATACTAATCTGGCCCATAGGCACATTCATTTTATAGCAAGTTAAAACATGTACCCTTACTACTGGCAAATCCTTAAGGTTAACAGAAAAACGTGCTGTTATCACAGCAGCTACAGTGCCTATTTTTATTTTTTTTTTTTAATCCAGAGCTATTTTTGATTCCTTCCCCTTTAACACACATTCCTGGTAAGAACTAAGAGCAGCTTGTCTTAGTATAAAATCAAAGCTGATAGCTGAGCACTTTATGTATCAAATACATTTTCTGTTTAGATGATGGTTGTTTACATGGAGTAGAAATGTGAGGTCTGATTCTCCCTTTAGTTGTGGTGGTGTAAACCACCAGAGATGGGGTGAAAGGTAGATAGGAAAATATTCTGGGGATCTATTCATCTTTGATGCTTAGCTATCAAAAGAAGAATGTGATGCAGAAACAGGGACTGCGTACGCCTTTGTGGGCTCTGAATGATCCGTGTCCCTGTTTGTGGAAAGTCGGCTTGGAGGGAAAAGCAATTCACAAGATCATTCACAGCTTTCTCCTCTTGAAGGAGCCAGAGCTGACACTGCAGTACGTTGCATCAACGGGGTTTGCTTTGCCCTAGGTGGGGATGTGGGACTCGCAGGAAAGGGGTGCTCCCACTGTCCCTGCAGACTGTCCCACCACAGTTACTGGTCCCATGTCCCCCTTGATGCAGCTGTTGCCCTTGAAGGTTGAGAGGGACTTGGTATTTGTGCTCTGCCTGTGGATAGACTGTACCCCAAAGGTGAAAAAAGAAATGGATGACTTTGTCTATCACAAATTCCTACGATGGGCCTTTAATCTGCCTTAGTCCCCAGGTGCTCTTACTGATGTAGACTACTGAATGCCCCTGCGTCTAACTGGTTTACTCCAGGAACTCAGAGAAGGTGTTCCAAACTTTTTTGGGGTCAGTCTTAGGGACCCAGGGCTCTCCTCTTTTCATATGATCTGGGATAGCCAGTAATATTTCTTGGGGTGATTTTAAGTTTACT
Source organism: Pampusana beccarii (assembly GCA_013399365.1). Taxonomy (NCBI): domain Eukaryota; kingdom Metazoa; phylum Chordata; class Aves; order Columbiformes; family Columbidae; genus Pampusana; species Pampusana beccarii. The sequence goes on along the minus strand of VWYH01003690.1, from coordinate 354,223 downwards.
CCCCAGATGTGAATTTCCAGGTGTTGGCAACAGAAGGTTCTTAGTGGAAAGTCCCTGGGATGTTAACTCATTTCCCTTTTTTTTCCACTGGGGTCCATATCTTCTGACTTTCGGTGTGCACAACCAGGAGTATTTATTTAATTTAGCATTCCTGAGTCTAGGCAAAATGCCAGGAATTATTTTATCAGTAGGTGGGGTGGGCAGATGGTGGCATGGCTTTGGGCATCTGCCAGCGGCTGGCAATTTCATTTGTTTATTTTTCTTTAACTGTGCACTCTGCCTACACATGGCATTATGATAATGGGGGCAAATACTCATGAACAGTGATGAAGGAGATCAGCTTCTAAGAAGATCTCCATTAAAGTGAGAGCATGTTAAACTCACAGCCTACAGTCATCTATGTGGACTCCAGGCAGCCTGTTAACCCAGTTCAACAATGTGAGTTAAAATATCAAACCGCTCCTCAAGAAAAGTTTCCCTTTTAAGGGTACTATGAAGGATTTAAGTTTAAATCAGTTGGATTTAAGCACAGGCTTGTTTCCTGCAGTAGGACTTTGTTAAGTTTCATTCTTTCCAGCTAAACTTCAGCATTGCCATATATTCTCCAGAGATGAAATGCAGCCAGAAAGTAAATGTTTTCACTGAGATGAGCTCTTGTACCCAGAGTCACCGGGATTCGAAGCAGCCTGTGACTGCATTTGCAAATGGCCAAAAATGGGGGGGTGTAAATGACCCTGTTTCTGGGGTCTTTGCTGGAGCAAATACTGACAGCGTGGTCACCAATGGATAAAGAAGACTTGCTGTCATCTCGTGGTGGTTTGCCAAACACATACTTCAAGGTAAGAGCTGAGATACTGTATGGTAAAGAATGTAAGAGTAGTGAATGTGTTCCTGTAATAAAGACTAGCAAAGTCTCATTTGGTGTCAGTAAAGATTATACAGTTGTCCTTAAAGGCAGAATCTGGAAGACAGGAGATGCCACCTGTATTACACACTGTGTTTGTGTTTTTTTCCTGGTTGTAGGGTGCACACAGCAGCACTTCGGGGATCCCGCATTGCTCATGACATGGCGTGGCAGTTTCCCGAGATGCAAAAGGCTGAGACTGATGCTCATTAAATTGCTATCAGTGCCTTCATCAGGGCCACAAGTAAGTAGTTAGCTGATTCTATGCATCTTTTTAGGATAACACTTCCTTGTGTAACGTTGGTTACTGGAAAAACTTGCATCCTTGAAAGAGCAGGCTGTTTTGTGAGCATTACTGCCATATGTGACCTCCTACAGTTGAATCTCAGAAACTTCAGGTGGCTTTTTTCTGAGTGTTGCAGGTGCTCTAATCGTAATTCCTGTAATAGTCCAGCCCATAAACACTCAGTACAGTAAGTAGCCAACACTGTCTAGTGCAGCTGAACCTTGTGTTTGCCTCATGGCAGTCAATATTCATGCTATTTTAAAGACCAAACTTTCTGATTAAGTTATACCTCTCATTACAAATTCTGTTCAAGTGAATTCTGTGATGCACCATGACATGCAGTCAGGTGACACTGTTTTGCATCACTGGAGATGTTGTGTGACCACAATGTCCAGCCCAGCCCTAAGACAGCAAGTTGCTTGGTCTACAGCTCATATGAGGCAGTTTGCCATACGAAGGAAAAACAATTTATGAAACATCCTGAGTCAATTCAACAAGTCAAAATACTGTTGATTTTTTGTTTGTTTGTTTGGGTTTTATTTTGTTTTGTTTTTTCCCCCCAGAAAATGATATTTAACTACCATTTTCCTCTGGAAAGCAACAGTCTTATGGGAACTGCATTTACTGTTGGAAAGGCATAACAGTGAGAGGTCCTTGACCAGCTCTAGTAATTTAAGCACTGTAGCTTTATGGAGTATTATTATTGACTCTGGCAAATAAACAAACCTGTCCTTTGCTCCTTTCTTTTACCTGCAGTGCCCTCCTTCCCTTTTCTCTGCTTCCATCACATTGGCCCTAAAAGGCTGGGTAGGCAAACAGATCATCTAACCTCACCCATCTAGTCATTCTTCAGCTAATTACTTTGTACTCCGAACCCCCAAGCAATTTTCATGTAAACATATTTCAGGAAATAATGTTTCATTGTGGATAAATTCCCTTACCACTCTCAAGTTCAGGCAGGTGGGGGGTTTTGTTTGTTTGTTTGTCGTTTTTGTTTTTGTTTGTTATTTTGTTTTTTTTACACATTCTTATTCTCTATCATTAGTTTTGTAAGTCATTATTTTTGTTTTAACTACTTTGATCTATTCACTAACTTCAAATTAGTCTCAGTAAAAGTTGACTCCTGTATGTTTTCTTTGATTGATCTTCATGTTTCATTAATGTTCCTAAACACAGCTTATCTTCATTCAGCGTTTCACCTGTGTTAAAATAAAAGAGATTTATGCCACAAATAGGACCCACAGACCTTTCTTTCCCACAAGAAGAAATACAGATCATCATGCGGCAAGAGCTGCCAGGTGAAACCCCAGCCTACATCTCACTGAGGACGCACATACTGTGTGGTGATCCGCGGGAAAGCTCCTGTGGCTCCACAGGATGCTCAGCTGTATCAGGCCATGCTGTGAAGGTCCAGGTGCTTCAGAAGAACACCAAAGATGTCCAGAGCAACAGCCCAACTCCAAATGCCAACCTTCAGCGTGTGCAAGGGGGTGGCAATGAGCTCAGGTAAAGCAAATTTATGCCCTGAAATCTTCAATTTATCTCCAACTTTTACCTTTGCAATCTCTCATCTCCAGCTGAGACTAAGCTTGGCATGCCTTTAAAATAGGTGATATTGCTTGACGTCTGTAGTTATCATTTGAATATTCTTCAGCAGATGCAGAAGGTAGTGCTCCCGTTTTCACATAAGTACTTTGAACAACTGCACAATCCTAGCGGAAAGGCAGGGCCTCTTGGTATACACAACTTACGTATACCAAGAGCAGGTAAATATGCTGCCTAGAAAAATGAGTTTTCAAAGATCAAACCACATCACAAAATAGACTACAGGACACAGTTTGTTGAGGTCGCCAGTGAACATCAGGTCTTTTCTCTTGAGATGCTGAAAGCTGAGATGACACATCAGACAACTTCTAAATTAATTCAAATTTTCTTTTTAATTTACTCAAAGTCCCTTTAAAAACAGGAAAAAAAATGTTTCTTTAAAACTGCTGAATAGAAGGTGTCAATCTAAAATATTGCCAAGTTTTTATTGTGTTTAGTAAAGAACATAAAGAGAGGATGGAAAATCACTGGGGGAAATAATGGTATCTATCTAAACCTTTTCATATCTACACCTGGTCTGGTCAGGTATACATGAACCTTTGTCAATGACAGTATGCTCCTTCTTCCTGAAATGAGCTAGGTGGTAATGGTGTGGGGTTTTGTTTGTTCCTTTGGTTTTGTTTGATTGTTTTTGTTGATGTTTGTTAGTTTGTTTTGTGGTTTTTTATGTTCTTTGTTTGTTTTCCTGTTTGTGAAAGAGAAACAAAAGAGAATGCTTACAGTAAGATTTCCCTATCATAACTGACATTAGAAACATCGGTATCGTCTCTCAGCGGGAAATCCATGAAATCCTTTGTAGAAATCCTGTGGTTTCAGGCAGGAGAGCAGGAGAGACACTGCATGTTTCCAAGACCCAGCTGTCAAGTACAGTGTGTAGAAAGCTATGATTTAGAATTTCCTCTCTAGGGTGTTCTGGTAGAGAGCCTAAATGCAGAGTGTGTCTTAGGGAACCTACATTCTCCCTGGGGAGGTAAAACAAACACAACCAACAGTCAGAAAAGAGTCTGTTCTCATAATATTTCCAGCTTGCTTTCAAACCAGCTGGGATTTCCATGCTGTGAAACTTGGATCCATATGAGAATGACTGTATACTACTCTGACCCTAATTTTACTTTCAAGCTTCAGAGTTTTGTCCCCCTCAGGGAATGATGCAAAATGGAATCAGGATGGAACTGGAGGAATAAACATATTTGTGCAACACATTTGGCTTCACAGTTAGGCATTCTTGCTGCTAAACTCAGAAAGTCATTCATGGCTTTCAGGGGAATTTTTGCCTCTTAATGCAAAGATAAGTAAATGTAAACATTTCTTGCTTCTCAGAAACAGAGTAATGTGGGCATGATTTGACTTGACAGTAAAAATAGCACTGACCTGGCTGTGCCACCGGGGTCTAATGGGCTAAAGCTTTAATTCACGAAGCCGCCATGTCAGCTTGGCTATCGCTTTCCCAGCTATTGTGAAGAGAGAACTACTCTTCCCCTAACTTCTTAAGGCAGCCTGGTTGATATGCTCTTCATATGAACATGGCAGACCCCAAGGTATATCAGTGCATATTCTGTTATTGCTGACTTCAGGTTATGGACGCATTTACCTTGTGTTCGATTTCTGTGTTTTGGTGCCTCATACGGTATGTTTGGTATGTTCTGACTTTCTTGCTACAGGGTGCAGGCAGGTCTTTTCCACGTGAGCATAACTGTCTTTTCAAGGCATAATAGAACGTATTGCTAACACTGTTTGTTAGTACAGGAGTAGTAGCAATGACATTACTAGAGCTGTGATGACTGCAGATATGAGAGTGTTCTTTCCTGAGTGCTTGGAAGCTTTCCTGTGTCTTCTACCTACATCACACAAGTGAATATTTTCCTGCAATGCTTACTCCTGTTTGCTAGGAACCTTAGAGAAAATGTCCACATATATTCATCTGTAGCTAGGATTTTAGTTTACTCCCTTCCCTAGCGTTCTGAAGCTAATTAGGACTTAGCTAATTATTGAATAAAGGATCCCTTTACTTTCCCCTCAACTTGCAGATCTGGAAGCAGAGTGGAAACAGGCCTGGCTTACTGTAATCTGTAATATTACTTACTTTCATTTTTTATATATATATATATTTCTTTTTTTCCTGTTTCCCTTGAAATCTTGTTCCCTAGGGCTTACAAATCTGGAGCAAATTGGCTGATGATGTTTTTCAATATTTGTTGGTGGAAAAGGGTGCAAATTGATGCATGTAGCCAAATAAGTTTTAAAATAAGTCTTCTACAACATGCAAAGCCCTGCTTTGTCTTCACAAAATTAGCTTGTTCTTGTAAATAGGCAGTGCTTAACAGAAAACAGAGAATTTTTTTTTTAAGGGTGTTTTATTAGTATTATAATGTAGTGTTGTAAAGTCATAGCAGCAGAGAGTTACTTGAATTTATTCCAGATGTTGCTTAAAAAATACCTAAAGTGATTTTTGGAAGATGTTTGAAAAGAAAATATAGACCGAGACAACTAAGAACTTTTGAAAATGCAACTCTATGTTATAAACTTCACTTCAAGGTGCAAAGGCTCTTTGAAGTTATTTTGTGCAGCAGAGGAAAATTTGTGCCTCTGTTGAGGGTAGTTTCTATACATGAGCTCGGCTGTATTACCAACCACTAGAAAAAGCCAAATGGGAGACAGACGATGGCAATTCAGAAATGCTCTGATCAGACACCATGCTTTGTTACAGAAGGAAATAAACCACATGTCATACAGAGAAAGAACTAGTCCTCACAGCTCCCACTACTAACTACTGCCTTTGATTTAAATGAACTGTGTTGCATGCATCACTGTTGAAACATTATGTTGAAAAAAACAGAACACAAGTTGAAAGTTTAGACTGAAGTTTTAAACAAGAGAGTTGTATAGGTTCTTAGAAATCTAGAACATTATTCATTCCATCTTTTATTGATTTTTTAAGTCATATGAAACCTACAGAGCACCTTGTGTTGGGCACTTCTAGGATTGACACTATCACCAGTTTCCAAGTTTCCAGTCTTCACCAGAGGCCCTGGCAGATGCCTTGCACTGAATTGATCTGTTTCCCCCACCGTGTTGCCCCACCAGCTGTCCACCCCACCTTTCTACTGGGGCTTATGTTCTCTTCTGCTGTGTTCCCACACAGGCTGAGTGCTTCTGCCTGGGCTGTTCCAGTGCTCACGAATAAATAAAGCTTGAGCTAGGGCTGAGATGCAGTTCAACATCCTAATTTAAAACATCTTATCTATATTCATCAGTGGATTGCAACCACACTTGTGAAATAAAGGTAAATTTCTCTTCTTCAGTCTCTTGCAGTGGTGACTGTGTCTGGCTGAGGCAAGCTGGAGCCTGAAGCTTTTTTGTTTGTTGGCTGAATGGATACAGAATGGGTACAGAAGTCAGAAGCTCCCTAGCAAAAAAAAAGTTAAATCACAATTCAGAAATGTGCTTGGATATGTTCTCTGCTTTGAGCACCTGAATATCGCTCAGGTGCACAAAATGAACCTGCATGCTTAAGCCAGGCATGATCTCAAATGTGCTACTGAATCAGCAGCATGGCTGTTGCTGCAGCCAGAAAATGAGTTCTGGGCCTTTCTTTGCTATTGATTTTTGAATTACTGTGCCCAAATCAGTCAATGTTTATCACTTTCTCTGCTCTCTGAGACTCAGTTATTTGTGAACTTTCTTGAGTTCCTTTGATTAAAGTCTATGCAAGGACAAATGAAAATATAGTAGCATGGTGTAATTCAGTGGAAGGAAAATATTCCCTTTGCTTAGCTTTGCCTGATAAGGTCAACATTGCAATTTTTTTCTTTCCTTTTGAAAACAGATTTTTGTTAATGTCAGTAAGACCTCAAAGTGCCTTTTGCAATAATGCTTTTGAAATATCGTTTAGCAACAAAAATAAAGTCACTGTTCTGCTAAAAGGATTGGTTTCAGCAGATGCTCTTCGTATTTGTAGTGTTGTCATAAAACAGATGAACAAGAGTCCTCTTTCTTCACTAAAATACATGTGACATTGTGATATACATAAGTCTTTTTTCTTCTTCTTTAATATAGATGTGATATAGATGTCCATCTCATCTTGTTGCATGAGACTTTGGCTGCTCAGTTTCCACTAGCATGAGGAAGTCCATGTATTTATTTGGTAGCACAGATTTTGGTCTATGACAACACTGCTGAAGCATTTTGGGATTTAAAAAAAATATAAAAGCCATTATCTTTCTATGTAAACTTGGACCACGGTCTGTCTTACATAAAATGACAGAGTTAATTATATTTCACAGGATTACTGAGCCCAGTATGACAAAATGACCTTTGAGAAAGAACCAAATATAGACAAATGGCCAAAGGTCATGACAAATTCCTAATTTGTATTACCTGCTTTATCAAAAAGCAAATTCTCCTTTAGATTCTTCTTTCTCTGTAGAATGATTTTTTTCCACATATTTCCAGAAATGTGGGATGTAATCCAAATGTCTGTCTTGCTGACTCTTTATATACATGAGTCTTATATACCTGAGTAGTGTCTTTCTGGGAACTAACTTTTATATTATCTCATTCCTTAGGATCTGGGAGACAAAGGGTGGCTATTGAGAGACACAGAAGTTTAAGTTGCCAAAAAGTAGGCATTGCAAGCTAACTGCCTGCATACCCTGTTGCGTATTATTACCTTCCTCTGTAGTATTTGATGTTTTATTTATGCTCTTTTTTTTTTAACTCTTTGACGAGTTGGGCCTGCCAGCTCCTTTTCCTAAAGTTTCTCCGTTCCTCCATCACACTGTCCCTGGAAGCCAGAACACCCTCCCACAGCAAGTGCTGCCCTCTCAAGCTTTCTGCTCCTTCTCTACAACACACGAATGTTGGCCAGTACCAGTGTATTGCTAAATAAAACTAAACAATCCTGCCTTCTTCTTTGGACACCTCCACGTTCAGGAAAATGATTTCTCCACCACAATGCTAGACAGGTGCTTGCAGTTTGGTGGTTATCTTGGTCTGGTTAGAAGAAGAGCTCCTTGAGGCACAGGTTAACCTTAGGTTATTGTCTGTATCAGCCCAAGTACACAACTGGCTCATAGCTCTGGGTAATAAACGTAACACCAGCCCACAAAAAGCCGGAGATGTTATGCTGTTAAAATCTTTCCAAGCTGCAGGTTTCAAAAGTAAAGTGCTTAAGGAATTGTGAGTCATATTGAAGGATGAGGGATAAGTCAAGTTTAAAGGGTTATTAATGTGTATGGAAAAAATATTTTAAAAACTAAAATAAGTTCATCCAGCTCCTCAAAGCTGAGTTCAGATTGAATATATATTGCTTGCCCTGACTGACTCATTGGGACACAATGGCTGCCTCATTCTCTTGCTTTTTCCTTCCCACAAGTGTGTAAATAGCCAGATATTTGGACAAATAAAAACAGATCAATCTTTTTGCAGACTTCTGGATAAGCTGAAAGTATCAGGACTGAACAAGAACTGTCTGGTTAGAGATGCTGTCAGTTATATAAACCTCCTAAAAAAGATCTGCCAAGTCGCTGCTGAAGCCACCAAGAAGACTGAGGTAATTATTGCCACCTCCTGCTTTATGCAAACTCTGTAGCACAGTTAAAGCCACGAAAGAAATACATCACTTGCAAAATGAAACAAGAATCTCCATAGATTCGGAAGTTTTAAATATCAACTATTAGCCAGTTATTGGAAGACTAAGGAGTTACATGGGGAAGACAAATAGGTGGGAAATCCATCAAGATTTTTAACAAATTAAAGCTAAAGAGGCTATTTCCAAAAAGATTCAGAGGCCCCATTTAGTTCAAATGATAAACTCTTAATAACTTGCTTATTTTCTATAACTACCTTTTGAAGTGCAGAATGCTGAATCTAATTTTATTTCTGTTGAAGTCAGTAAGAGTTCATTCACTGATCTCCTGTACAAAACATTCTTCTGTGTCAACAGAGACTACTACGAAATATCCTTGCTTCACCGTTTGAAAAACAGAGATGTGCAGAGTGTCACAAATTGTGACAGCAAACGCCACAGTCAGTACTTACAACTTTGGCTATGTTTCAGCAGACTTTGGCAAAGAACAAGACCAACATGGAGGATCTGAGATTAGCACCAAATGTAGCTTAGTTCACTTAAGAACATACAAATAAGACCATTAGTCTTCAGAAATAGTAGCTACTTAGTATTTTAACAAGGGTCTGTATGCCCAGGGGAGCCTCAACAGGGGTCTGTGTATCCTGAAGAGTCTACACGGAAGCTGCCATAAACCACACATGTGAGATCTCAAAACTGTCTGTATAAGCACAAGATCACCACGTGTCTTAAGAGAGTATGGGAAAACTGAATGTAGTGTTAGGTATCCAGGGGAAGATTCATCTGAGAGCTGATCTTCTTTCTAATGGTTTGAACAGTTTAATATGTCAAGAAGACATTCAAAGGTTCCGAATAACCTAAAAACCCCATTCCTTCATTTATAAGCAAATCTGCTGAAGCATGATTTTAAAAAGTAAAAAAAGTACAGAACACATGGTGGTAAAAAAAAGAAATACAAACTTATCATTCTGCTGCCTTAAACAATAGATAAATGAAATGCAAAATCCCACTAGCTCCATGAAAGCATTTTTTTTTCTACAGAGATCTGTGAAGAATAGTCCCAAACTGCAGCCATTAGAGACTTCGGTTTACTTGGCAGAGGAAGGCAGTGTTACTTAAACATGGAACTTTTTGTTGTTGTTTTGTTGTTGGTTTTTTATTGTTGTTGTTCATCTGCACTTTTTTTTTGCTGCAGCTGGAATGTTTGGAAGAACTGCCTGTTGTAAATGGCATCCAGGAAAAAAAACATATGGAATCAGAAAGAGCTGAGAATGCACTACCTGTTTTTATTCTGAGATATTATGTGCACAAAAACAAATACTAAAAGTAAAATGTCCACTTGAGCCTTACAAATTGTATAAATATTCTCAAATGCAGTGCTAAGAATTGTTTACACAAGTTGTGCCAGCTGCTTAGTGGTTAAAGGCTTTACCTTTCTCCATAGTGAAGCAGCAGGGAAGGAGACACATAGAGGAGGAACTTGCAATTAGGAGCAACATAATTGATCATCCAAAAACCATCTGGAAAATTTGCCTACTGATGGACAAACTGCTACCGATGGTTTCAAGATGTTTAACTCTTAACACCCAACACTACACTTTGCTCACAGAATTCATGGCCTTAGGAGCAAACTGTCTGGCACCACTACTTTCTGCTTGGCCTTCTGCACTACTTGAAACCATGAGCCTACAATTTCAGAACCGTTTCTTCACTTGAGGTCAGCTGAAGACTGATCAGCAATGTTTTGCACTAGAGAGATTTTCCTTCAGAAGCTAACGAAGTATCTTATTAACATGGACTATTTATTGTTGTTGCTTATGGTGTTGAATCCTTTTAAATCACGTATTAATGATATTACTGAGGCTTGTGGTCCCTCACTTACAATGGTATAGTCAACTAAGAGAAGCTCATCGTTGGAATTTTAATAAAACAGCTATTCGATGGCTTATCAGAAAGTGCAAATATTTTTTCATGTATATGGTCTTTTTCCCTTAAGTGAGTCATCTCAGCTTAGCTCACAGCATTAAGGTCTGATTCCACAAAGTACTTAAGCACAAGTGTAGCTTTAAAAATATGACTAGTGGTACTGTTTCAAAAATAGCCCCAGTGTGCATGCCCCTCAGTTTACAAACGCTGAAAGACCTTGTTGAATCAACAGCTTCAGCAAAATTGGCAAACCTGCACTGCTCTGAATCACATTTAGTGTTTTGTTTTGTTTTGTTTGTTTGTTTGTTGAAGTGTAGGTCTTCAAAACAAGAAAACCAGTGGGAAAAATCCGTAATTCAACTCACAGTAAACAGAGGACACAGTGATAATAGTCAAATATACAGTACTGTGATACTGTGACTGTTAGTAGACAATTATACACAAAAATAAAAAAAGACTCATGCTTCACCAGGCAAATAGTCCATTTCTAGACCTATTTTGTTCAAACGTATATCAGCAGCCTTAACTACAGATTGAGTTACCCAAGACATATAGTAGCGCAATAAAACCCAGCAACTGATGACAATAAAGCTAGAATTTTGTCAAAAGATAGTAAAATATTGCTATATAAAAGAATTTGCCAGTACAGTAACACTGAATGAAAAGGGAGTTGTGAAGCCTTTGGGACATATATTTTATTTTTCCATTGAATTTGACTCCTTTCAGAACATAAACAAAGGCTGCACAGTGCTGCCTGGCTCTCCTCTACTTCTTCAGAAAAAAAAGGTTTCTGTTTATTGCTTTCATGTGCAGTGTACGTGTTCACCTTTTTCATTAAGAAGAGGTTTATATTTTGATATAAACACTGCAGAAGAAATTGCCAGGGATCCAGGGGAGGTAGGCTTCATATAAACCTGCTGTAGGCAGTAAATGAAGACTCTCATTCACCTCCGTGTTAATTATGGTTTTATAGGGCAAATCCTGATCACGCTAAGGGTCAGTGAATGGAGAAGCTGCTCCTGGCCTCCAGAGCCAGAATTCACCCCAGAAGCCTGCTGGGAGTCCTACATGGAAGTATGGCCTTTCCACTTCTGGTGCTAAAATCCTGTAGCATCGTTTTCAATCATGGTTAAAATCCCCTCCAGTTTGGTCCCATGGGACCTGTAGGTGCTCAACTTTGAGAAATCTGCCCACCCCTTCCAGTTGCAGCAGTTGGGGGCAAAGTAAACAATGCAAGAGCTTAGAGAAACTCCAGTTGCTCTTTCTTCTTGAACAAATTTGAGCAAAACCTCCTTAGGCCTCCTTTGAAACCATCAGAAAACATCCCAAATCTAGCTGTAAACTGAAGAGTGGCATTTCAAGATCACTGGAAGAATTTAAGTGATCAAATCTTACTTGTTGATGGAAGCTGTGCATGTAAATTGGTGGAGGAGGAATTCATTCCACCCCCTTCCCAACTGAATGCATTTGCCCTGTGGTGATCTCTCCCTGCAACTATGGAGCGGCAGGGCAGCACCAGGCTGACCTTGAGTGAGAGCAGTGTTGCTCTTGGACTTGCTTTCAATACTGCTACTCAGATACTCACACAGGACTTGATATGAAAATGAGCATCTCCCAGGGGCCGGGCCAATTCACCTCCTTTTATTTTTTCCCAAAAGATAAGTCGTTTTGGGAAAACACAAGCAGAGGTCCTTACAAATAATTTTTCTGTATATAGCAGGGCCACAGTGCTTTGGGAAGGCTCTGTGAGGAAAATGGGCTTTGCCATGACCCTGATCTGAAGATCACTGCTGCCAGCTTGCTCACCACACCGTACCTCTTGTGCCTTGCTCTGTTGGAACTCTTGGTCTCTGTGTCGTCCCATGACCATGAAAATCACTTGAAATTGAAGAACAAATACCAAAAATATATAGAGCCACAAACAAAACAAAACAAAACAAAACAAAGCAAACAAAAAACCCGAAACACCACACACAAAAAAGTAGGCCCCAAGCTAATAAGTTGCTAATACAGCTCTGTCTGTGTGGGAGGGATGGATAATTGTGGGCTGAATGAGGATTTTGAACTTGTGATGGATCCTTGCGGTGCTGTTTCTCTTTCAAGGAGCATATGAGAGGTTCCAGCCTTCCAACAAAACACTAAATATTTAAAAACAGCAACCCCACTCATATGGTGACTGCATTTGAAAGAACAAACATCAGTCCATTGTCTGGCTTCAGCCGTCATCTTGTACACACAGAAAGCCAAAGACTCCAAATAATTTTGTGGCCTCAGGCATCAACAATAAACAATGTATATTTGATGTGTTGGCCTAATTTCTGTCCACTGAATCTGCTGTCTTAAAGTGGTTTCTTTGTTTTTTTTTTTTTTTTTTCTTTTTTGTTTGTTATGTTCAGGTCTTTTATGTGCCCTGCAATATTTCTTCGTACCATTCTCAAATGTTACAGTTTCATGTTTGGGGTGCTCTTACTGAGGAAGAGGTGACCAAAGTAAAGTGCTCTTTTACACTAAAAGGCCACTGCAGACTTAATTCTTGCAGAAATTTGCAATGCAAGTCTGGTGAAGTGTAGCCTGTTGCCACACTTTGTACTTACATTATCAAGTTTTGGGAGAAAAGTTCTGAAAGCAGGGGAAAGGAAACGTAATTATCCTTGCAGTGGAGACAAAAAGTACTTACTGAATGTGGTTTCCAAAGCTTTTTGCCAGACTTCTGCTATGAAAATTATTGTCTAGAAGGAAGGCTATAAACCTATTTTTGGAGATCCGTATGTTTCAAGAAGGACTACTGTACTTCAGATAACTGCTTTACCCTTTCTCATATGATTTATAAGGTCTTCGAACACTTGTGATACCAACATTTGTTTGTGACTTTTATTGCTCTCAGAGCAGTCACTGATTCAAATGACAAAACCTACTCTTTGGTCCCTGCAAAGCTGTATTTTCAGAGGGTTAAATGACTCCTTTTTGCCCTCCATTCCTCTGAGCTCCTCCCCACAGGGCTTCAATTTGCACCCCAGGCTCAACACAACTAATGAGTCAACTCTTTGCAGAAGCAAGAGTAATATACAGTCTAAGGAAGCATTATCCATAATGTAGTAATTTATTAAAAAAAAAAAGCTTGTGATGAATATACTGGAAATATGTCAATGTTACTCCTCAATGAAGGAATGATGGATATAAACTTCTCAGCAATTATGATAAAAAAGATGTAATGTACAGAGCAAACTGTTGAGTGTGAGTTACCATTTCATTTTCAAGCAGCGTTTTATGATAGCAGTACTTCACCAGTACCAACAACACTTGCAGCAAAGGTAAGTGCCACAGAGTCAAGGCATTTGCTTTCTCCTGAGATTACACAGGCAACACGTGAGGAGAGCTGGCCACATACAGGGTATAACACACAAAATCTAAAAATCTTTGGAAGACCTAGCTGAGCCAGTCCACTAAGAAACACTGCTTGGGCTAGGCTGGGGAGGTGAAACCCGTAGCTAGAAACGGCCTCAGGAAGCAAAGCAAAATGCTGAGGGGTGGAGCGGGGAGATTGAGCTGAGATGCCCCACAGCCTGGGTGAGGCTGTGGCTCACCCAGCTGGTGGTTGGAGCTCCAATGTTTTCACCCAACTGGTTTGATCAGACCTACTCTGAATGTGCCTACTAATTCAAGATCCCCACGTGCCACAGGGAAGTGAACAAAGTCAGCACGTGAACCCAGAAAAGGCCTTGCTCAAGAGATGTCATTGCTCTGTAGAGCCTGGTCAAGCCTGGACCTGGGCAGATGTACCAAGACAGCTGCAGCAGTAAACAGTCTTGTTTTAAGACATTATTGCTATCCCTCCTGCAGCTGCAGGAGGGTTGCTCGGACTTTGAACCAAAAGGTGCCCTTAAATCCCCTTAATCTGAAAGCACTTGAACACATTCTTCTCACTGAATTTAACAGAATTTCTCTCATGCCTTGATTTAAAGCACTTCAGGATCAGAGTCTTTCTTAGTCTTGCATGAGCTGGCTGTGACAGAGCAAGGCTTTGAACCTCTTTCTTTTGAAATTGAGTTGGGCTGTCTTAACCACAAGACCACAGGTATTTTGTGAGACTGCTCATTAATGTTTGCAGCATGTTTTAAGATCTGAAGATTTGAGAATGCTATAGAAGATACTATAACATTAGCTTGCTTTCCAGCTTTCTAGAGAGACTGTTGCAAAAGTTAATGAGGTCTTTGATTCCTGATTAGGTTGATTTTCTTGTCTGCATTCTTGTCTGCAGTAACCAGTTGTGATACTGCTGCCAATTCTACTTAAAACATTTACATACATGACAACAAATGCAAAAAAAAAAAAAAAAGCAATCCTCCTGCCGAGATTAAAGATATTATTTTGAAAGCTAAGCAAATATTCAAGTAATTAGTTTATTTAATGTTAGTCTTTTACTCTTCCAAAAAATAGCTGTAACTTTTATTTGCAAGTGAAGCTCTAGAAGGTAAGAGTTAATGCAACTTTCTTACATTTTGGGGTCTGCAGATACATTTAGGCTATTAAGAAAAATGGCTGAATTGAAATACTTGTGTATCTAGCATCCTCTAAAAAGAAGAAGCAAGAGGAAGACTACAGAAGGGAGCAAGAAAGTCTGTATTTGTTTTTTCTTTTCAAGTTCTTATAGCTTTTCAAAAAGCCTGTTTCTAGCTCACTGTTCCACTGCTGCATGTGTGCGGAGAAACAGATTCAGGCAGCCTGGCTTCAGATTCCCATAGCTCTTGTTTGCTGATGTCTGAAGGCTTAAATAAGGGGGAGAAGTTAAGAGTGATTTAAGCAGAACACAGGTTTTTTGAATCAGGGTCTTCAAATGCAATATAAAAAGGACTATCAGCAAGCTCCATGCAGGAATATCTCTGGTTTTCCATCTGTAAATTCATATGTCTTAGATTCATTTCAAGCAAGTTTCCAGACAACAGACAGAGTGTGCTGGCGCCATCTCTGATACAGGAGAGATGGTCTTACCTGCTTTGGCCTACATGTCCCCCTTCAGCAGCAGCAGCAGCAGCAGCAGCAGCAGCAGGAGGAGGGGTCCACCATCTGCATGTGGCCTCAGTGGTGGTGGGGACATCTCCAGCAACCCTTCTCATCTGCACCACCTGCCATCGCAGCCTTGCTTCCCACGCTGCCTCAGCCCGGAGCAGGGTGGTGCTTGAAGGGAGCAGAATTGTACCCATATCACCTCCTCTGCTCTTGCACCTGGCGCTTGGCTGTGCCGTGTCTGCTTCACCTGCCGGGGTACAGCACTGTGTCACGTCTCACCCTCTCTGCCTCTCCAGGCACCAGGCAGGATGGGTCCGAGTTGGCCTCTGTGTGCCTTTGATAAATGACTGCTGGACAAACACCCGCAGCAGATGGGGCAGATGCTGCTCCTGCTAATTTTGAAAAGTGCTTTTCCCACTCTACCACCATAACCTTGTCTTTGCTAGTATTAAACTCCCAACAGTTTTCCATTTGGGAACATGATTCTTCTGCATCTAACCAAACTGACTGATGGGGTGCATTCAGGACAAATCTTTCTTCTGGTGTGCCATGTGGGCAAGGGAATGAGGATCAGGTAAAATCATCCCCTTACTTCTGTATACAAAAATGCTGCCATTTGACTTTAAGTTTCTCTTTAAGCACTGATATTGGTGAGTTTTATAATTTTACACAAATCACTTGTGTGCTTGGCTTACCTGAAAGTCAGCTAGTTCGTAGCCATGTAAAAGGACTTGAGGTAGGCCAAAATAAATTTATAATCTGATTTCTATTAACTATAAAATGTATTTATAACCAATTTGCATTTTGCAAAACAGGTTTGTGATCCTCTTTTAAAACATGCTACCTCAGCACGAGGTGCAGTGAAGGAAAATATTTCCATGCAGTCATTTGAGACTCACTCAGTAAAATCGCCCAGTGGATTAAAAATGTAAATATATAAATATATGACAATTCAGGTCTTATTTCTGCACTCTTGAAGGAAAACAAATACTCAATAAAGTTTAGAGGATTTTGCTCTGAGTATAATATTCTGGAGAAGGCCTTTCTTCTTACTGATTAGCTCAGTTTAGCACTGTCATCAGTGTATGTGTTTATCTACACACGTATATTTATATGTAGACATATGCATCTAGCAGGAGGCTGTGGCACCTTTGCCCTAACTAGAAACTTTGTGTAGGTTGTTTTAAAGCTGAATGAAAGAAAATAGGGACAATCCAAGCATAGGATCCGATAGGGCTCTGTCCTTAGGAAATAAGTAGTGCAGGAAGCTGATCATGGGGAAAAAAAAATCTGCGATAAGTCTGATAGAGTCATTTGTATATGTAGGTCTTCCTAACTTAACTTTGGTTCTTGATAAACCAGCCATAACCGTAGCCCTTGTTATTCAGTATGTGTTGTACTATGGCCAACTGCAGATACATAAAATTAAATGAAATTAGCAAAATCATTAGAACCACTTTGTACCCACCTCTTTATCTATTTCTTACTCCTTTGTACCTAGAAACATTTCAGGGCTTAGAAATTTTTCCATTAACTGGAGTTAGCAATTTACTTTTCTTTCTATGGATATTTAAGTTATTTAGAAAGGAAAGAATATACTGAATAAATAGGTTATTTCTCACTAATGTGAGATTATCAATCTTTGAGTGGTGAGGAGATGGAAATACAGAGATTAAATTATTTGATCCAGGTCAGCAAGGGAACTGGCACAAACATGGGCCAGAATTCATACCTTTCTGATGTTTGCTTTTCTTGGCAACCAGCATTTCATCTAAAGCAAGACTTTTTATAATATATAGTTGGTCTGATATGAAACGACTGTGTTTGTTTTACTGAAAATTTAATTGCTTTATCAAAATCATTCTGAATTTGTGAGTGTTCATGAAACAACAGTACACCTTGGTCAGTTGGTTCTCTCTAGGGCACAGAGAAGGCATGGCCAGGACATTGTTTTTCCAAAGTACCTGCTTGAGCCAGGAAGACCCTCAGGCTATCTTCCTTACCCCATCCAGCTGAAAAAGACTCTCTTTGAATGCAGTGTATTCAAAAAAGGTCTAGGCAGACCTATTTCTCTCACCAGGCCACACCAAGATCTCCCACACTGTCATACATAGAAGAGATCCATCACTAGCAATCCTGGTATCAAGGTGAGAAGTAGGATGCTGATTCTTGTGCAACAGTTTCCCATTAGTGTGAACTTTTAAAATCACATGCTTATAAAACCAAACCCAGTTCTGAACCTGACTCACTCTGACTCAGTTAGTTTACCTGTTGCAATTTCCAAATGAACTTTAAATACTCACTGACCTTACCAGGAAGCCCTAGTTAGGAAAGGTAAAATTCTCTTGCTATTGTGCAAAAAGTCCTACTGACTTCTGTGGACCATGTGTGTAAGGTAATGCTTGCAAAATCATACGTAAAATCTAATTTTTTTTGGTAGTGACAGTAGTAGTGATGGACTCTGAAACATGAGCGACAAAACGTCAGGGAATGACTATTCCCTAGTGATCGTGTGTGGATTGTAAATAGAGACAAACTGGATTTTCTATTCATATACTGGCTTTTGTTCATGGTACTTTAAACCTGTCAATTTTCACAGCTTCCAGCTGTGAGTATTAAATAAATAAATCTGTAAGCTTTTCATGAATCATGTGCTGAAATACAGCAAAAGCTTCTTAGATAATGCTTTGCCAAACAGGATAAACAACTCTTCCACTCAGAAATACAAGTTACAATATTCTGAACCCCTCTAAAAATTTGATTCAGGAAGAAAAGTAACTTTTTGTGTCCCTGAATAGACAACACACTTTTTAAACTTGATATATGACCATTGGCTAGATGCTTGTTTATTCACCTCTCCAGAGACGAGTTTATGGTGATTACCTCTCTTTGAGAAAGGGGCTTAAACCTGGAACCTGCATCCCTTCAGGCAGAGAACTCTGCAGCTGGGCAGAGCTGCTGCTGCCTGGGCAAACACAGGCTACCTGGAGGGACCCACTGCATAGCTCTGGTAGCTGGTAGCAAGTCTGGTGATGGGCAGATGGCAATGCAGTCGTCAGGGGACACAAGCAGTGACATGATGCAAAGTGATAACCTGGTCCAACCTTACTAAACTCTAAACTGTTCAATGAATTTTGTTGTGTTCTCTCTGTACCAGCAGGTCTTTGTGCTAGATCAGTCATTGTCTGTCTCACCAATGCCAGCTTAAAATTTGAATACAATCCTTGTTGTACACATACTTCGACTACTTTGTCAGAAGTGTGATCATCCACTACCATGCACGACTCAGATGCGAGCTGGTGACCTGGGAGCACACAGATTTGGTATGGAAAACTGTGGCCTAAGAGGCAGGGTCAATCAGACTGTGCTTAGTAAAGTGCTAAATCCAGTGTTAAGCCAGACTAGAGCCAACATAACTGCTGAAATGATGCTAAGACTTTCCAATGATTCAAATCCACTTTTTTTTTTTTTTTTATTTTTTGGAAAGGGTAAGTTTTCCCCAGCAAAGTTTCTGTTATAAAGAATCACCCGCCCTCCTTCTGCTGAGCAGCTGCCAGGATAGAAACCTGAAGGTGACAAACACTGTGTAGCTTCCTCTACCAATTTGACAGGGTGCAGCTGTGGGTTTATGACTGTTTTGTAAGTCTTTGCTGTGGGGTGACAAGAGGGTGCACGGTGCTGTGTTCATGACTATGGAACCGGGATCCTGCTCCACGCTGAGCTGTGTGTTGCCAGACTGCCCATGCAAACTAATCCAATGTCCTTTTGAAAACCTGGTCTGCAAGGGGAAATGAAAAGAAAGAAAACAAAGCAAGAAGAGAATCACTAAACAATTGGTTTGAATCTCCTTATCAAATCAAATCAAATCAAATCAAATCAAAACGAATCACTCTTATTGCTGGAAAATTATAACAAATGAAAAAATGTGCACTCCTGGAGAGCTGGTAGTGTGGTCCTTGCCACAGCAATAAACTCCACACAAAGCTGAAAGCAGAGAAAGGAAACTGATATCTTTTTAATACTCCATACTGGCACAGAACTCATAAACTAACCCACAGAGCATCTGAAAACATGCAAAAGGGCAGTGTTATACTTTTATTTAGCACTACTGGAAATCAAAGAGAGTTGTTTTAATTTTTGGGTTTTAATTTATTTTGCCAATTAGTATTTTTTTAACAAAAAAACCTTATTCTACAAACAGAAATTCTAATTGCATCATGCCAATTGACTACTAATTAATCTTATCTCAAATAAAGATGAGACTGAGATGATGCAATCATGAGAAAAATCAACTCAACAATTGCAATCTGGGCTTGGAAAAAGTAACACAGGTAAGCAACTCAGCCACAAATCCCTTTGAGAAACTGGACACATGCTGCTTTCCCCTGTCAGCCACATTTCATTTGTCCAAAGCAGGCTGTAAAGCAGCTGGTGTTGGGGGGCATAGTGTAATAAAAGAGCAGAGAGTCACTGCAATATTGTCCTGCTTAAAAAAAATATACATAGATTTGTCATTTTGCAAATTACAAAAAAATACTATCAATGAGTTGTGATTGTCAATCTGCTAGCAAGTGACGAGATCTGCTTGCCTGACTCGCAAAATATGGTGCTCGTCTTATCCAAACCAGACACAGGGTCTGGCCCAAGACATGTGACAAAGAAGGATGACGGCCGATGAATGCTCCAAATACCAACAGCGAGAGACATTTGCTTTCCTGCGTGCAACCTTGGGAAGCATCTGTGCAGTTAGGACAGAAGCACTGTTACCTTAACCCTTGTGAAACCATTAGCAGGGCATATAGCAAGGCCCATCTGTTTACTCAGGCCTCTGTGAGGGGGGAGAGATGCTGTTTTGTCACTCTTTAAATGTGACTGGCACATGATTCACTGAGGAACTGAGAAACTTTTGGTCGTTGCACCAGTATTAAAGCCGTGGTGAACTGAATTTTAAACTTTCAAATAGGCAGAGAGGTTATCTGACAGGCTTAATATTTCAGAAACTAAAAAGCAAACAAATAAATCCTCCATAATGAATTGACCTTATAATCAAGAAATAAAAATACATCTTAAACCACCATGTAACAAAAAGAATGAACAAGTTACTATTTTTTTGGTATACATGCAAAAAGACCATTTTTAAACTACTAAATCTCAAAACCAGGACTGTGAAGTGTCACTTCTTAACTCCGTGGCTGGGGTCTGCAGCAGCGCGTGCAAGAAGGCAGCTGTCTGTGCTGTGGTGGGAGAGTTGGGTGCTGCACAGCTGGACATTGCACAGCTGGATGCTGCACAGCCATGCACAGAACTGACAGCCCCTGTCCCAAGGAGCCTACATTTGAAATACATGACTAGAGATAACAGATGGATAGAGATGGGAGCTGATGAAAGCAGTGGGATACTGGACAGTCTGAAATCCCAGCTGTTTACCCACTCTCTAATATTGCAAAGTTAAAATTTCAGTCTTATTGTCACAGCAGAATTCACCCTGCTGTTCTTCACTGAGGAAGAGGAGCAGCAAGTTACCAAAGGACTTTGGGCTGGAATTTGTTGCTGAACCAGATCCCCTAAGTGATGCACGTAATAAAAATACCTGTTTTTTCCACATCTTCTTACTGCTCTATTGATGGAAAAGTGGTTGTAGCTTATGCGTTCGGTAAGAAGGAATGGTGGAGGTTGGTAAGCTTGGCACACAGTTTTGAAGGTCAGCACTTAAAGCTCTGGGTAGAGGCTGACACTCACTTGGGGGTTACATGGGCTTCAGGAGGTTGCTGGGACACAAGGGACACATTTCCTCTGAGGAAAGTGAGTTTGAGGTACAGTTGATGGCTTAATGTAGCTTCCAAGTCGAGACCAGCAAACTAGAAGTAATAATCTACTATGGTGAAATAGCCTCCACACCCAGGGACACTTTTGAGTGCAGGATTCAGAAATAAAAGACCAAAATGCCAATATTGGGACAAGTGTGGTTGAAGGCAGTCTGCAGTCACTGCTAAAATTGCCATGGGGCCGTGTGACTCACACAGGGCTGCCATGGAAATGGGGTGAAGATCCCGGCCACCACTCCACCCCGTGGGCAGGTTGCCAGTCCCAGGGCAGGTTGTCGCCTGCCAGGTCACCCCCCTGCAAACTGTGGTGAGGGGAAAACTCCCGTACATTCACCGATCCTTCCTTTTCCTCACTGTGGCATCACCAGTCACAGCCACCTCAGCGGTGGGCCTTCCCTCACTTGTGTCCGTGGAAATACTGAGCCTCCAAAGTATGTTCAATAAAAAAAAAAAAAAAGGCATTAAACACTGAGTACAAATTGAGCAATGTTAATAAGACAGTAGCGGTGATATGGTTCATAGCAGTTCCTGTTTCTAGTAATAGTTAAAAAAACCATTTACTTGCTCTCCATCAGGATTCTCTAAATTTTCCAAGCTGGTCTTCACACCTAGGAGACCTAGAACTGCACCTTGCTTTAAAGGAAAGTGAGATTTGTGCCACCACAAGGTCCCAAGAGCAGCGGCTTTCAGATACGTCACACTTAAAGGGCCTTGTTGCACGGTCTCAGCTACCATCCTGCTTCAGAGCATCTTTTCCGCGTGGATTTACACTCAAATGAAATCAAAGCTGGACGTGGCTTATAGACAGTAATGACATTAAAGCGTGAGATGAAGTGTCAGGTTATTTCGTGTTTTGGGGAGTTCACCGGCAGAGTCTGAAAGGTATCAAGAGTTTAAAAGCTTTGTCCCCAGGCGCCTTCCTCTCCCCTTCCCGGGAAAAGCAACAGGGGCCCAGGACAGTTTCTCCTCGCACAGGGCCAGGCCGGCCTGGGCGCAGCGTTACGGCCGGCCCGGCGCGGCCCGCGGGGGTACCGCACCTGGGGGCGGAGCGGCAGCGGGGCGGTCCCGGCCGCGGCCGGTGGGAGGGGACAGGGCCCGGGAGGGGGTGGCCCGGAGCGGCGCTGCCGGGATGGGAGCTTGAGACGGGGCGAGTGTGTGTGTGTGTGTGCAGGAGCGCGGTTCGGTCTCTCCCGCCGGGGTTGGTGCTTGGCGGGGTTGAGCCCACCATGGAGCCGGTGACCAGGTGGAGCCCGAAGCAAGTGGTGGACTGGACGAAAGGTAAGAAGGCGACGGCCCGCTCCGTGCCCGCGGGAGTTTTGCGGTGCCGGGTTCGCAGTCGGGCTCCCGGCGGGGCGGCCGCGTGGCCGGCGGGGAGAGTGGGGCCGCCGCCGGGCGCCTTTGCCAGCCCCGGCCTCGGCTCCGTGTCCGCCTCCCCCGGCTGAGTACCGGGACGGGCACGGTGTGCTGCCTGCGCGCTAGCGGCTTTCCGTTCTCTCCTGGCTTGTCTCCTTGCCTGGTAGTGCACTTGTGCGGACTTTGCCTTTGCAAGTTTCAAGATTTTTGTGGTTGTGGGTTTTTTTTTCCGGGGAGGGGGTGAGTTGAGGTTTGCACTGGGGCTGCGTGAGGCTGGCTGACTCGGGGTACACGTCTTTGCAGTGAGGTCTCCCCAGGGCTCCGTCCCCTTTCTCTGTGGTCGTGCAGGCAAATCCGCTTGTGTAGACATCGTAACAGTTCTCCTTCGGGCAGATATCAGAAGTTAACTTCCAGCTTTTCAGGCAAAAGCTGCCCACTGGTCGAAAAAACTTCAGTTTTGTGAGTTAAGCAAAAATTTTATCAACTAGCTCAAGTAAGCAAGAACTCTTAATCCCATCACCATTAAGCAGGATTAAAACACTGGGCTCCCGCTCGGAGAGTTGCATAGCGGCCCCTCCATCTGTCTGTCCATCCCTCCCACTCCTCATCTCTGGTGTGTGCGCTCGTTTCTTTCCCTCTCCCGCCTATCAAAACTTCCTGCTCTACTTCGAGGTTTGCTCACCGTGTTGACATAGCTGCGGAAGAGCCGCAGCGGGACTGGTGGGTGACAGAGGCGTTTGGGAAGCTCTTGGATGGGAGAGAAGGTGGGGACGCTTCGGGCGCTGGGTCGTGGGCTGCACCCGCGAGGTGCCCTGTTCTGCCGTGGGGGACCCCGCGGTGTTGGGTGTTCCTGGGTTTTTTGTTGAAGGTAGGTCGAACCTCAGTTTTGTCAAATCAGGTTGGACCGTGTGAGTGCTTTCTGAACGCTGGTTAGGATATTTGCTGTCACAGTTCCCACTCTACAGGGAATAAATCAAAAGGGAAATAGCTATGAATTCAGTTAAGTATTTATGAAATGTACTTCTGTTTTCTTGTAGGACTACATCTTATTGTGATAATCTTTTGTTAAATAAAATGTTTTCCCAGGCTTTGCTGGAGTTGATGTGAAATTAGAAACTCTTGCAGAGGTGAAAGTTTCCCTGGGTGAGAAGTGGCTTTTGCTTCCAGCAGCCATTACTCCCCTGTCTCAGGACCATAATGCTGATTAGGCCTGTGTGCCTATGGTCAGCGCTCGGCTGTAGTTTGACTCAAGACTGAAGCAGCTTTGGAGAACAGGCTCATGTTTTCGTACAGTGTGGGATGGACACTCACAGCCCTCCTGAGCCTGAACATGTGCACGAAGGGGTTGGTGCCAGTGAGGGACCGTCCAAGCAGCCTTTGTAAGGATTCCAAACAAACGTGCTGTGAAGTTACGCGTTAACATATAAATAGCTTCCACAGAAAGATCTCTCTTTTCTGATTGGTATTAGTTTAAACAGGAGTGCATTGTTCCAATGAAATAAGCCTTTTGCTTTGGCATGTGGAATATTTATACAATGCTTTTCCTTCATTGTGTTTTTTTCTCTTCGGCGCTGAAAGTTTGTTACCTTGCCAGATTAAAGAGTAAACCTGCTAATAATTTTAAAAGGCTTTATTATACTTAAGCATGCTTGGCTTGCTTTCTTGCATAATTTATTTTACTTGCAAGTTCCTTGAACAGGGAACTCTTTAGCTGGACCCTCAATTAGTGTTATGCAGAGTAATTTGAGGGCTGGTTCTATTTGGGAGGTGGATCTTCTGACTAATGCAAACACGTGTGTCCTTTGAAATGCAAAGGAATAAATTAAAGGCTGCTGGTGACTTTTGTTTCTCCTCTTGTTTCTCAGTTTCTAGGTAAGCTTTTGACCTCTTTGGTGCGCAGCGTCATTTTATGTTACTCCCTGAATGACAAGACTGTAATAAATAAATGAGATGTGGAAAATTTTTCTTTATGGTTATGCTTTCATCTCTGCACATTAAAATGGACACTTTAATGGCTAGCTAACAGCCTTATTAGCACAATGTTTTGTAGTTTATTTTTAGTCTGAAATGGCTATTTACTGTGTAGTTCATAACCACTGGATTTTATATTTAACCAAAGACCAATATTCTGTATTTTACCTTATGAATATTATATTGAATCCTCAGGTTTAGTTTCATAGAGCAAGTGATTGGGCGGGAGCTTATACTATTTGTTTTCTTACATGCGCTGTCTAGGAAGGTGATGCCATGATCTTCACTGAACTGGTGAAGCTGTGAGAGAAAGTATTTGGCTGGTGATATCTGCTGCATGGAGTTAGTGCTGTGGTGCCATGGAGATGTGTTGTGGAAGAATGACATAAATAACTGTGGTGGAGATGCCAGCTCTCAGTAGGGAGATCGTTTTGCAGATAATGATGCATGTTTATTGTACAATGATAAAACATATTGGAAAAATGTAGAGAGTAACGGAAATAAGTGGCCTGATTTAATCCATTTTAATATTAAATTTAAAACTGAGAATATTTCTCCAGGAACTTTCTTTTTTTCCGTTGAAATAATTTACAATCAAACACCTATAAATTGATGTGTTTTTTTTAATAACTTTTCCAAACCAAAAGAAGCATGAAAATTTCCCTCCATTCCATGAAACAAACCCCTAAAAGCGAAGTCCAAAAGTAAACTGTATCACCACTGCTGGACAGTTAAGCTTTTTTCTTTTTTTTTTTTTTGTTTTGTTGCTGTTGTTGTTGTTGTTGTAATGGCTTTTGAATAAGTTTTTTTTAACAAGGTAACACTTATCCTGCATAGTTTTATTCTGTGACTTTTTTGAGCTTTTCACTCCTAGGTAAATATGTAAATACGATTTATCTAGAANAACGGAAATAAGTGGCCTGATTTAATCCATTTTAATATTAAATTTAAAACTGAGAATATTTCTCCAGGAACTTTCTTTTTTTCCGTTGAAATAATTTACAATCAAACACCTATAAATTGATGTGTTTTTTTTAATAACTTTTCCAAACCAAAAGAAGCATGAAAATTTCCCTCCATTCCATGAAACAAACCCCTAAAAGCGAAGTCCAAAAGTAAACTGTATCACCACTGCTGGACAGTTAAGCTTTTTTCTTTTTTTTTTTTTTGTTTTGTTGCTGTTGTTGTTGTTGTTGTAATGGCTTTTGAATAAGTTTTTTTTAACAAGGTAACTCTTATCCTGCATAGTTTTATTCTGTGACTTTTTTGAGCTATTCACTCCTAGGTAAATATGTAAATACGATTTATCTAGAATTTAAAATATAACCTACCAAGCAACATCAACATTTTTAGATTTTTGTAGTCAGGTTTTAAATAAAAAGTACTCTGTTTATTGTTACCAGGAACAGCTGATACAAAACACAGTTGCTTGTCTTCTCTTGCTAATTCAGGCTAGAATGCTGCTATTTTTCATGAACTGGGCTGTTTTTTCTGGCAGAGTGTGCTGTACTGACAGTAGCAGGCTATGTAGCTAGTAAGAGTTCGTCTAATTAAACTGGATCTGCTGAGGAAGGGTTGTGCTTTTACTTGCTAGCAATTCTCTGTGTAGACGAAGCATTTCTCAAGCTTTGACCAAGGATGTGATAACTTTTTTAGCTACAGTATCAGTATTTGAAAACTGTAGCTGAAATTTTTATAAGCACCTCCTCAGTTTCTGTCTGGAAGAAGTGATGGTGTAGTTGTAGGATTCTCTTACAGTATGACACAAATTCAAGTAGTATTTAGGGGCCATATTAAAGGTACCATGAGAAGGTACTTCTTTGGCTAGGATGCTGTGTTGATTTGACTTGTGGCTGGGTTGATGTGGAGTATATGCTCTTTGATATAGCCTGCAGCGTTTACCTGGCTATCCTGAGAAGAATGTTTTTGTTTTTTTTTTAATTATCCTTTTTAGGATGCAAACTAACTCTGGATGGTGTTGTGGTTTACCTGTGGTCTTGCTCCTGTGCAGGCTAAGATGCTTATGGGCTTAAAGTATGTATCTGTATCTCACAAAGTATGTACCTGTATCTTGCAGCACTCCATTGTGTGCCCGTGAGAACGAATTCCCCCAGCGTTCCTCAAGAGGGATACCTGGAGTTATTCGGGTTATTGTGGGACAGGTGCATGGCCATGGAAGTTGTATCACGCCTGTATTACACTGCTGGCATTTGACTTTGAATTTGTTTAGTTCCGTAGGGCTATGCACATGGAGAAATATCCAACATAGAAGTGACTTAAGTTTACTGGTGTGGCAACAACTTGAAGGAAACAGAGTGATCTGATGGTGTGGAGAAACTTTCTCTGGTCTCAGAAGCCCCTGGCTACTGAAAACCCTGCAGCTAAGGTCATTCCTCTAAAGATGCGAGGGGGAGGAAAGCTGTGTATGGGATAGAGCCTCCTGTGTGAGAAATGTCATTGTCTTATTAGAGAACATCGCTGTGCCTCCTCTTTGTGTGCTGAAGCCTGATCTGTCTCTTCCCCCTGCCCCCAGGCCTCACGTACTTATGTGAGTTGTGACTTCCAGCCAAATTTTACACGGTAGAGACAGTTTGACGTGCTTGTGGTTAGAAGCCTCTGTTGTTGTGAGGCTCCATTACAATTTGGCCTTTGTCACTGTAGCTGTAGGCTCAGCCAGCTGGGGATCACGCGTTGGCTTTGGTCTCTTTATGGCACTCCAGGTTCGGTTATTCCTTTCTTCAGTATTTCATGGATATCGCTTATTCCTGTCCCTGTTACATCACGAAATACTGAAGAAACCCTTGTGTGTGGTGGTGGNTTTTTTTTTTTTTTTTTTTTGGACAGAGTATTTTGTTTTCAGTGAAGAAGAGTAGGGAGCTGCTGATAACTGGGGCTGCAGATCTTTTTCCTCTGTTTACTTAGTTACTGAAAAATAATTGTACAGTGTATTTGTTAAATAGATTGGAAAATGACATTGACTAACCACTCTTTGCAGATCTCAGCTAAATTCAGAATATAACTGGCTCATAGTGTTGTACTAGCAGAAGATGAGTTTACTAAATACATCTGTTTATATTTATTTGTGGTTTGAAACAAAGTAAAAAGTTGGAGGAGTTTGTACTACTGCAGTCTTAAAGTCACTAATTCGTTGTTGCTAAGGTCAGTGCATATGTATGAAAAAAACCAAAATTTGCCGCTGTGTTCACGTGCTTAGATAATGTTTTTGTGGTTTTTTTGCTGTGTTGCATTTTCTGAGCTGCCTGTGGGTTCTGTGATTCCCCTCCCTGCATCTTTTAGAGTTCGTAGTCAGCTCTGCTTATTTGCTGTTAAGTTGCTGCTTAAAGTATTTTAACCAAACATCAGGAAGTCTAAAAGTTGAATGCTGTCAGCATAATATCTGGAAAAGAAACATCATAAACGCTAAAATCACAGCAATCATTAGTGGAAAGCTGGTTGTAACCTTTGAGGAATGTAGTGAAACTGACAATGAATTTTAGGTATACAAGGTGTATTTAAGTAGTACCTGAACATAGGTGGTAATTTTATTAACAAGAGTGAAAATGCTTGCTCCGTTAACCCAACTAGAGATGTAAGGTGGTATGCTTCTTAAGAGAAATTTCTTCTAACTGCCCAGAAGAAAGTGTGGAGGTTGGCCAGCAGGTCCGTGGTGGTTTGTTTTTTTTCTTTCTTTCTTTAAAGCTTTCCCTTGAGTGACAGGAAGTGATTTTGTACCTGTTGGAGATGTCTGTAGGAAAAGCCTATTTTTTTGCTGAAATGTTGTGTGTGTGTGTCAGATTTTCGTAATTCTTGTTAGGTGTTCATTCCTTGTGCTTCTGCCTGGGACCCCATATTTTCAGTATGTAAATCCTCTTGGCCAAGGATCATACTGGCCTGATCAAACTGATCATCATCAGTTTGTATGCTGTCTAACACACTTCAAGAGCTAAGGGAAGACAAAGTACAGGGCCCTGGATAAAATGCATGTTGAAATTTGTCATGATGTTTTATTTTCTTAAGTAAAAGAGTCTGACAAAAGGCTGTTATCCAGCACATGCTACGAGATGGATTGCAGTTATGAGTGGTGTGTGCATACAGCCTGTCAGCAAGTATTCAAAAGTATGTGGGGGTTTTTGGGTGGTGTTTGTCCTTTCCTTTTGATTTCTTAAGTCAAAACTTCTGGATTGCCTGGTTTAAGTCATGGTCTAGCAGATGAGCTCCTTCCAGGCACATCAAACAGACATGAGTAGTGACAAGGCTTGCAGAAGAAGAGGTGGCGAGACTGCTCACTTTTCAGTTTGCTGGGTCTTAGGACAAGATTTTCACTTATAGGGAGCTTCACATAGAAGCTATGGTGATAAGTTTAAACAGTGCCTCTGTGAATAAAGTAGAAAAAGCTGATTAACTTTGTGTTTCTTCAATAAAAGTGGTGATATTGTACCTTGCTTTTTCCTAACAACATCGCATGGTCAGGTCTCGCCTCATAGAGAGGTGTTTCTGCAGTGTCTCCTAGCTCTGTCCTTCACAAACCCTAAGTATGTAAGTCCTGTTGAAAAGAGGACGTAGTGAGGTGCTGACTGACATTTTCAGGGCTAACCTGGGGAAAGGAAGGGTGGACAGGAGTTAATGGAGCTGGGGTCTCTATAGCAACCTCTCACGTATTATATGGTAGTTCTTCAGGACCCAGCTTCTTGTGGCCCTGGGATTTCTCACAGATTTTAGTGTGTTTGTCCACAGGGCTGCAGTAAGAGATAGGAAACTGTAATAAAAATGCTGTTTGCCTGTGGATCTCTGTCTGATATTAGGCAGCATATGCAGTCCTTTTTTTTTTTGTTGTTGTTTTGTTTTTTGTTTTTATTTGGGCTCTTGTTACCAGAGTGAGATGACTTTGGAGTCCAAGGCTATCGTTCGGATCCCTGGCCGTGCTTCCTTTGCAGAAGGAAATTGCCTGTGGGTTTCCATATGCCTACTCTCATCTTTTCAGAGCACAAGCAGTAACACTTCACAGCTTGGAGGATCTGCGGGAGGGACACTGAATCAGCCTGATCTGTTTCACTTGCTTTACACATTCATTACCTATTGAAATAGATATTTATGATAGTATGAAATGTAGCTAATTTTCATGAAACGTCATACGTACTGGAGAAAACCAAGCACCTGTGATTGATTTGGTGAGATCAAATCACTGACCTCTGTAACTTTGATCTACAGACATGCATTCAGTATCTGGCTGAATTATAATATTGCCTCAGTGCTGAGTTCCTTTGGTTTTTGTACGTGCTTCTCTGGTACCCTCTTACATGAAGATACTTCTTTGTTGCTGTAATGACAAAATCTCTCTAGTTTTTTGTACTGATACTTATACTAGTAGTTAGGTGTAGCTAAGCAAAGCTTACCTACAGGTGTGCTGTTGCAGTCAAAGCTCTGTGGCATAAATGTGATCTTATCTTGCTCCTTAATCAAAGGAAAGAACTCAATTTAAAACTTAATTGGTGCTCATCAAGGGCTAAGGCTTCTGCTAAAGCAGGTGTTGGTACAGCTTCTAGGTTAATGATCCTGATATCTCTGTCTTATGTGTGCAAAATGAATGTTGCTTAGGTTGCCACCTTCTTATCATTAATATCTTTCCTTGTCTCACAGAGCCTTGTGCTACTGCAATGAAGTTTGCTGGGTGAATCTTTTATGAAAATCTCTGCAATATGCCCATTTCATCATTAAATAAAGTATATCTTGCCTGGTACAGATACTTTCTGAGCCAGAACAGAGGGGCTTAAAGTATTGCCTCCTTTGGATATATTATGAGTCTAATGTGCCAGTGAGGCAGGCTGGTTACAGGCTTCTGTTGGGCTTTTTAGCTTTTGTAGCTCGTAAAAAAATGAACAAACAAAAAAATAAAACAAACAAAAAACAAACCAAAACACCCCCCCCCAACAAACAAACAAACAAAACCAACAAAACAAAACCCCTTATCTAATAAGAGAAGATTTCTGCCTTCTATTCTTATGTCACTGCTGTTGCCCATTCCAAAGATGCTTTGCTCTGAGCTGCAGGTCTTGGCAGTGCTTTTTGCACCTCCTGAGAACCATTGTAATAGATCTGTGTCCTTACTGTGATGGCCAAAAGGCAACTCCTTGGTGACAGGTGGAGATGCAAATATAAGAATGAAAATCTACCAGTCTGTTTCATCGGGACAGCAGTATCATAATTTCAGTGCCTTGAAAATTTAATTTTGAGTTGGCTGCCATCCCACTGATGCAGGAGGCAGAACAACAAGTTCAGACATGCCTGAAGAATGTGAACTAAAAAACACGTGAAGGGACCAAGGGATGGAGCTGTGCCCGGAGAATATTGTAGAGCAAAACTGAAATGTAGATACCTACTCTGACCTCTGACATGAGTGTGTTTGTGTGTGTGGTGTTGTGGTTTGTGCTTTTTTTTTTTTTCTCCCTGAATAGTTCTAGTCATGAGGTGTATTCACTCCTTCACAAGGTACAGGATTCTTTCTGTTTGTATTCTGTTAGCTTCACCAAACAGAATTTTAAAAGGATTACGGCAAAACATAAAACTTGGTAATTGTTGGCATTCCTAATACAGGCTGTAACGGAAACTTTGGAAGAAAGAGGAGACAAAAGATAAATACGCTATAAATTCTATGTACTTGTGTTTTTTCTTGAAAATTTTGAGTATTCCATGTAGGGTTTGAACTTGAGCTGTACTTGCCAGAGCATGTAATAGTATACCTCTTGAGAAATATAATCCTTGTATAAACATAAAAGCATTGTAGTTATGTCCTTGTATGTAAACACAATCCTTCATTTTTTTTTCTCTAACTATACATGCTTAATACTATTTCAGACAATAACACCAGATAAATAAATCCATGTGTGATTGAAACACGAACCTGGGAATCAAAACTGCCAGTAACATTTTTATTTCTTGCTGATTTTGGTTTTATCTCATGATAACATGTGTTAGGCATCACTGAATTTAAATAAAAAAACAAAACACGGTTTGCCCTCAGTTATGATTAGGATTTAACAGTAATCTTGAAGGAATATGTAATATTGGCACTTGACTGAGAATGGGATTCACTGCTTATTCAGGAGGGTAGGTGTGGGTTTGATGCAGCAGTGCTGAAGCATTAAAATGGACTGAGATGGATGCTATGCTTCCATAGCAGGTACTCACTGGCAGTGGAGGCTCTCAGCAGAGGGGGATCTATTTTTATGCTTGCACTTATGATAGTTGTATGGTTCTTAAATATTTTGCTGCTTACTACTTTATTACCGTATACCTACCAGACTGATGCTGGCTGGTAGGATTCTGGCTAGTTGTGGTACTTCCGATTTTAAAAGGATCAAGAGAAGACGACTGGAGTAGAGCCTTGAGAAACCAAGTCTCTGGGGACTGAAAAAGTGTTCTTTTGGTCCCTTATGCAATTCTTATCTTGATTTAACCTTAGTGTGTCATTATCCCAGTGTCCCCGGTGCTTTGCGGTCTTTATTCTTTCAGCACCCCTCTCAGTGGGAATTTACTGTTACTTTCATTTTAAAGATAGAGTTAACTTTGTGAGGAATTTGGAGTGTGCCTACCTTAAACAGTACAGGTCCTGTACTGAAGGAAGGAAGTTATGTATGTAGCAGTGGCAGTATTAGCACAACTGTCTTGGCTGTTTTAATTCCATAATGCAGTTATATTGCTTATAAACTCCTGAAATGTCTGTTTGGGCTACTTTGAGTGTCCCATTTATGGCTCTGCATCGTGAAACATACAGTGAAAGTGATTTGCCTCTGGTCATACAGTGGGTGGCATTCAAATCAGGATTAAGACATGATTAATTTAGATGTCCATATTCCTGTTATAGTCACTGGAGCCTAGAGGGTGGCTCAACAGATCTGGGTCTCAGTGTCTGTTACATGGCAAGTTGAATCATGCTCTGGGCTCCATTGAGTCTCCTGGGAGTTCAAGCATGTCGGTCTCCAAATGGGTTCATCCCATGGTGTCTGCAGCAGAGGAAGAAAGTTTGCAGGCCCTGGTTCAACGTTGTAGTTACTGGATATTCCTTTCTCTCTTGGTTACCTGAGAACTGCTGGGGTACAGGAAGTTATAACAACAAATGGGGTGATGTGCTTATTTAAAAATTATGTGTATACTTGCTTAAGAAAATATAGCATGGCTGCATTTAGGGTTGTTAGTAGTCAATAGTAGTAGTCAATAGGCATCTGATGTATGAAAGAGTTGTTGAATGTAATCAGTGTAATCTGTCTGTGGGAGAGCTGTAATTATATTGTGCTCTTCAGCATCTGATGAAAAAAAGGTATATTTTAACACAGAGTTCTTAAAATATGGCTTGTGAGAGTAATAACAGATACAAGTGTGATAACTTACCTCTTCTGTCCTTTTTGTCTATCTCCAGTGCAGTGTCTTGAGTCAGTGGACTACCTTGTAAAGCTCTGCAGAAAGATGAGCAGCACCTCACAGTATTGCATGAAAAAGCAGCATCTAACAATTGTAACTGTATCAGGGGTAGCGGATACTTTTTAGATCTTTGTGGTATAAATAGAAACACTGAGAGCAGCCTTCTGGGGCTATTTGGGATTCTTTTTACAGTAGAAACCTTCCTATCTAATGGTGTTAGCCATGATGGGGAAAACAGTAGGAAAACAATGTTTTCCAATGATATTGCTGGAACCAAGCCTTTCAAGTAGCTAGTCTTGAATATTTTGGGAAGACGTTCAATGTTTTGTCTTCTTAGACCACATCACGGTGCTTAGGTTCCACACTAGTGAGCATTTTGGTGTATAATATTGTCTCTTGAAACAAGACAAATGGACAGTTGGACACTGGGATGTGGCCATGGTACCGCTAGCAACACTGTATGTCAGCTTTTAGTGTGGTGATATTAGCACTGACTTCTCAGGGCAGTATATTTGATGAGGAATTCCAGCTCCCAGTGGAGTCAGTCCTGTGCTGGGCATGCCTGGAGACTTTTCTTGAGCTGTCATTCACAGACGTACTCATTTCTCAGATTGTCAGCTGGTATGTACGCTTACAGGTTTTGCTCAAATTAACATGGCTCGGTTGCTGCAGAATACTGAATGGACTGTGTGATTTCTAACTCGTGTACAACTGAGCAAAATGCGTGCAATTTTATTGTCCAGTATCATCCTCAATATTCCAAGGGTTGAGAGTCTGTTGAAATGGAAACTTAGATCATTATCTCTTGTGGCTTTGCTGAAATATGTTTTGCTCTTCAACATTTCTCCCTGTCATTTGGTATTCTCAAAAATCTGTCAACTTTTGAAAACTAGTCTTCTATTAAGATATAAACTATTTTCATTTCACCTGCAGCATCCCCCTAGCAGCAGCTTTGTTAGCCATATATGCGAGGGCCCTCCCTAGAGCTGCTTCTGGGACCTAGGAAATATGCACTCTCCGGAAGCTGCACCAATAAAGTTGTGTTCTGTAACAGATCTTCCAAAAAAAACCAGCAAAAACACCAAAACCAACCCCAAACCTCATTTTAGCTGAAATGCTGTGAGAAAGAAGCAAGTAGCCATCAATCGAATTGAGTGACTTTCCTACAAATATCTGATGGTGTTTTGCTGTGCCTTAAAAGGATCAGGAAGACTCAGGATCAGGATCAGGAAGACTCATTTGGAGCTTCAGCAGAGGGTCAGCAATATCTTGTCACCACCCTATTTGCTCACACTCTTGCCTCTTCATAGCCACAAAAATCCTGTATGGGGATGTCAGATGAAGTGGCTGAAATATATACAGGGCTTTTTCCTGCCCTCTTCCACTCCACTTTGCATCTAGGAAGGAAGTAGGGCTCCTGGTCATGTTGGTGGTGTTTTTGATGTGTATAATTCAGATAGAGCCCTCAGGCAGCTTTGCCACCACTGGCAGAGGCCTTTGGCTTTCTTACAGTTGAGGTGTTGCACTTGAACTCTGATGAGGTCTCTGCTATTTTAGGAAGTAGCATTGTCACTGCACACCTAGCTAAGGCTGTAAAACTGTGTGGAATGATGAAAATGTGGCAGGCAGCTAATTGTTTGAAGCAATTGCTTTAGATGTTTAAAGCAATTATTAAAAAAATCAAAGAAGCTGAGAGATTTGGCGATTGACTGCTCAGTTGATAAACCTTGTTTTTTGACAGTCTGTTCAAAGGAAGCTGAGATGCTTCAGCGAAATGCTTTAAAATGCCTGTTGTACTGGGTGCCTCAAGGCAGGTCTCTCCTGTCACTGGGACAACATTATCAGCGTATTTTACTACTGGGAAGTTGCTGTGTGTGGTGTGTTGTGTGTTTCCTTTTCCTTTTTTTTTCTTTTTTTCCTCCCCTCTCTTCTCTGTCTCGATGTGCTAACTGTATCAGTCTTTTCTTCCCCCCTCTCTACTGCATTTATTGCTTCAACTGTATGCTGGCTGCTTTTGCTCTCAGAGGTCTTTGTGGCCAGGCCTTCTAGCCTCGCTCTGTACATCTTCACTCACCTGTTGTTGGGAGTCCAACGGTTACTTTACCTGAAGACCTTTAAGCTTTCCTATCCTTCTCACATTGCCGTGAAGCTCTCCTCAAAGCTGTCAGCTGTGATGGCATCAACCTTCCCAGCCCTTTGCAGGTGAAGGGTGACAGCTAGCACAGTGAAATGGTCACCTGTCTAATGGCATGGAGTGTTATTCCTTGTCTCTGTTTCAAGCTCCCTTTGGATAGGGCTTGGGATTTTTGTTCTTTGGTCTTGAAGCTCTTTGTGTGTACTGGCTTATGGAAAGGACTTGGATGTGCTGTATGAAAGAATGCAAACAATAACTTATAAGAAGCTAGAATTCCTGATGTAAATGATGTGGGGATTTTTAACATGAAGTAATGTATGCATCCAAATAATGACAGTGCCTCCTAGAAGAATCCAGTAGTGACTCTTGGCGATCTGACCATGATGGAAAGAGGTAGGCGCTGTCAGCATTTGTCTGTTAATGTCATTCAGCTTGCTATGACGTAGTAATGTGATTAGCAGGTGCTGATGGCTGGAAATTCTCATGTGCCTGTACTTATGCCTCCCTGGTGACCGTGAGATTGTAAGGTTCTAGTCATGAATGTTTTGTAACAGTGTAGGAGGTTGCCATCTAAAAGGCTGCCTATCTGGCAGCTACATCAGCTGTTGCCTTGCAGCAAACTGCTCCCTGACAAGCTCATGGGTGTAACAGTAATCATAGTGTTCACAAGGGTGCGCACACAAAGGAGAGAGAGATGTGAGTAATGGACCTTGCTGCAATCAGCCAAAACAGTTCCACATGGTGGTGTGAGAAGGCAGCCAAACCAAATTAAAGGGATCACCCCATTTCTTCCTGGGAACCAAGAGGCAGGCAGTTTTGCAATGTTGCTTCTTGCTTCCACTGTGGGAACAGGCATCATAGTGTTAACTACCAGAGTTCAAGAAAAAGAGCTCTTGTGACTAATGAACTACTCCTTCAACCACAAAAACCTTGAAACTTTTAAATGGCACGCTCTTAATTTTGTGTTTGGGATGAAGGCCCTAGGGCGGGAGGTTGTTGTGCACACACAGGCCTTACGTGTTAGAGATACAAACATGTATAGTGTACTGTTACTGCTTTTAGCAAATGAAATTACTTTGGGTTTGACCTGTGGAAGGATACTATCTGTTTTTAGGGTCAACGAAGGCCCTTTTTTTGTGCTTACTAGGGAGTATAAAAATTACTCTTGGTGGAAAGGTGTTTCCAGCAAAAGGGGCCTAACGTACTAAAGTTGAGAAGCCAGGAAGGCAGCCGCCTTAAGAAGTACGCTTCAAAGGGGACAGTGCTTTTGTGTTGCCTGTAGTCAGTGTGTAAATACTGTGATTAATATTAATATTGCATGTGACTGAATTCTGTGCTTATGCTTACTTCTGTTTTATTCCTTTGGACGCATATTTATCCATGCTGTTGTGAAGAAGTTGTTAGCAACAGTAAGCCAGATGAAGAAAGGCTTGGTGACGGGATGTATGGACTGGTGAAGCGCAGCTCGGGATAAAGTGGGCGGAAGTTTTGATTTTTGTCTCTGACTGGAATGAATTTGGGCTTTTCTTAAGTTGGCTTATTGCTTTGCCAGGGAGTTTTGCTATGTAGTAATCTCTAAAGACTTCCCTTGCTGGAGGTTTCAGCATGAACATGGACAATGTGGCTGGTGGGGGTGTGGCCTGTCCCAGAGCTCCCCAAGTCCAACCAGTTCCCCCTCTCGGAAGAGGGTGTGAGCTGCTGCTGTCAGCTCTGGTCTTGTGAATAACTGCACGTTTTTGGTTTGTGTTACCCTCATTCCAGCATCTTCCAGCAGGATTAATGTGTGCGCATGAGAGGGGAAACAGAAGCTGAAGTTTAGTGCCTGCAGACCAATAGGCTGATGACAGTTTTATATCTGTTATAATCAAAAATGAAGAGGGTAAAGTACATGTCTGTGTTATTTCACATGAGACGGGTGGGATGTCTAGAGAGAGTAACTTGGGGACTTCTGTGTTATCCTGTTTACTATATGCCCATAATGCTCTTCTGTGGATTGCTTGTTCTTGGGATATTACTAGGTCTGTCAACTTGAAATAAACTCTAGGATAGGAAAATAATGCAAAAATTTTTGCGCTTACTGTAGTTAAAGAAGAGTGATGGTTTAAACCTCAGTTAAATGGTCTCTGGGTAAATTCCTCAAATGGAAGTATTCAGAAGTATTTTTTCCCTATCTTTCCTCTTGTGACTGTATTTTTCTTTGTTCCTGTTATTTTCCTGTTAAGTGGCCTTCTTTCCCAAGTGGTATTTTGTCATGTTGGTCTTACCTGGATAGGAGCTGCCTTGCTGTCTCTTGACTGTTTTATAACAGTTTTCAGAGGATTTTGGACTTCTTTCCTCATTAAAGAAGATGCTTATAGAAGTGGCCAGTAGCAGAAAATATTTTGATGAATTGCGTTAGTCCTTGGGTGGAGAGCCCTCATTCTTTTCCAGTGAATGGCAAGCAGAAGATAGGAGTGCCTGGTAGCCTCTGTGGTCACATTTTGGAAGTAAGTTGATACTTCACAGCTTTCTGCTTATGGGTCTCCATTACTTGTGCAGAGGATACAGTTGGAGTTGGTGGGTTTTCTGGAAGTTTTGGTAGAGAACACATGGGGATGGCGTCATCTCCTCAGTAGCAGTCTTGGTTTGGGGATGTGAAGCCAAGTCTACATAGAGCATCTGTGTGAGACACTGTTTCTTTCCTACCATTTTGAGAACTTCTAAAAATCACTAGTGGCTTTAATTTAGAAAAGAAACCCCCCTTCCCCTGCTCCTCCCTACCACTTACCTTCTCCTCACTGTTCCTCACCCTCTGTAAGACCTCGTTCACTTAGGTATAAATAAGGTCAGTACAGTGCCTATAAGTGAAGAACAAAGACGATCAGTGATCAAACAGGCTTCCATAAATCACCATCTTAAAAATCCATCATGGCATAGTTAACAAATAGGAATGCTCCCAAGGGTTGAGGAGGATCAACCTGGTTGCATGTTCTCTTTCCCCTTATACAGCAGCACATGGAAGTATTACTTCTGAATTGACATTTCCAAATACACCCTTTGGCACAGTGAGCAACTTCTCACGATCTGGAAGGCTGAAAATTGCAAAGAGATTGCTACACAGTAGAAACCATGTGGCAGATCAACAGTCCAAGCTGTGGAAATTTAGGTAGCCAGGAAATAAGGCTCTGTGATACTTGAGATAAAGTACGCATCCAGGAGAGAGGCTGCTCAGGCAGCTTTAACATGGTCAAAACAACCAACGGTATTTGAAAAAAAACTTGTGATATTTCTGCATCAAGTGTGATATCTTTTTGTTAGTGGACAAACTGCTTCTTCTAAGTTTCTATGCCTTTGAGTTTTATACGCTCATTATACCCATCAGATAGCACTTTTAAAAAAATGATGCAATTTTTAAACATGGGGGAAGGGAGAGGGGGGAGATAAAAAAAATTCATAATTTTTTTTTAAGGCATTTTGTGACCTTTTACATGTTTTGAATTAATGATTCTAATAAGTCTATTCTGTGATTGAGGTAATTATAACTCCTTTGAAAGATCAGGAGGAGAGCAGACCGTATTTCAGTTTTGCTCTGGAAAGTTATGTTGATGACAAGATAAGTATTTGTTAGAATAAAGTGGCTAGGCTTCTTCCAAATCTATTTCAAGGACCAGCAAAGCTTTGAGAATTTTACAGTGCTCATTAAATATAATTTAATTTATCTTTCTATGCCGTTCTTCAAGTATAATTTTAGTCATGGAGCTACATAAGGTGCTCAATTTCACATAAAACCTTGCATTTACTACTTCTCATTATTTCCACTCTTTGTACTGATTTGCAAAAAACCACTGAAGTTTGTAACAGCTGGTAGTGGACTTCATCAAACTTCTGAGCACCAACAGGGTTCTTGATTATTATTATGTTTTTTAAACTTAGTGGTATTTGAAATGTAAGCAGAGGAGCAGTGAGTAGAAGAAAAATAAGAAATCAATTTCTAGATGACCCTAGAAATAGAAATTAGGGAGGAGAACATATTTGACTTAAAAAAACAGGTGGAAGAATTACTGCATCCACTGTTTTTTAGGACAGTATTTGCATGTTTGTTTTTAGCCTGCTTTTCACCCATTTCAGAAACTTCTGGATTGAGTTCATTCTTTGTGATTTACTATTGTGTTAAGTGCAGTCATCCCTTCCTTGTTCTTGGAGTTTCTTGCACGTCTTCATAACCCAGGCTAGGGAGTTGAAGAGTTTTATCCTAATTATTTTACTGCTAGTGGGTATTTTCCACTGTTAGTGCCCAACTAATTAGCTATATCCTTGTGATTATGTACTTTGGGTAGATAAAGTAGGGTTTACATTCAGGAAACTGCAATATGTAACTGGATTTTCTGGGAAGCAGGAACACAAACCTATTATAGAGATGCAAAACTTAATAGGTGACATTTTGATCACTGCTCTTAATACAGCAGCAGAACTGTGGGTTATTTTTGGTGCTTAAAGTTATGTTACAGGTTCAGGATGAGGGCCTCATTGTAAAAGATTGCATGTAATCTCCTGCATGCACACACGTACACATGTAGTGCGGTCCCCAAGGAGTAAATTATGTCAGACATTAGGAATGCAAACCATTTATGGGGTTTTCAACCCTTTGTGCATCTGTTTTGCAAATACAGAACTCAAAGCCTTAAGGAGAGATTGTCCACTTAATACTTTCTTAAAAGTAGAGCTGTTAAATGGTTAGTTTATTATTTTCATGAATGCTAAATATTTAGCCTTACTTAAAATCCAGCTTAGAGAATCCTCCCCCATGGTTACTGTACATATGTAGACACGGCTGATGTAAAGTTTGATATAACTGAAATTAGGAGTAGTAGTGTTTGGGATGAGGCAGAAATATGGTCCTTATAAGGTGGATCAGCCTCTGGATAAACAGACATTTTCTCCATGGGTAGCTTGTCAATTTTTAGGAGGCATCTGCCTGTTTTTGCCTCTTGTAAGGTTGCCTTTATGTACCAGTTCCTGTCCTTTCAGCTGTTGAATTTAGCACTTAATTGAGATGGGCATGGGAGCTCTTTTTAAAATGGGATGTTGATTAATTTGTTTTGTATGAAAGCTAATGAAAGAAGTTAACATACAAAGATATTTTGCTAAAAAAGCTTTGAAAGTAACTTTTCAAAAACCAAAACAAACAGTGACATAGAAAACATGCTGTATGAGGAA
Source organism: Pampusana beccarii (assembly GCA_013399365.1). Lineage (NCBI taxonomy): Eukaryota > Metazoa > Chordata > Aves > Columbiformes > Columbidae > Pampusana > Pampusana beccarii. The sequence continues at coordinate 314,014 of VWYH01003690.1, read as the reverse complement.
AAATTGACTATACATGAGAAATCGGTGATGCTATGTATACAAAGAGAATTGTTAAATGCATGAGAATAATAAACTGAAGAAGCATTGCTTTGAAGTGTCAGTAGGCAAAAGATGATAGAGGTGGAAATACAGGTGGCTGTATTTTACTGAGGTTAACTCAGTGAAGCACAAGCATTTCCTCATTTTGACTGCTTTGCATTTCTGACACCTTGAAGTTTCATCACGTGATGGTGCTGATGCAAACTGCCTGTTACTGTGAATGCATTAACATTACAATTGAAAATACAAGACTTTATAAAGGGAATGGCTCATTGAATTGTCCAGGAGTGCTCCCATGTCTGGTGCTGTTGTGAAAATAGTTTTTAAATTTGGTTGTGAATTGCTTTAAAGTATAGTAATAACAAAGTTAGGTGAGATAGAGAAGTACTGTGATAGGGAGCTGCCTCTTGTTAAGTTTATGTCGGCTTCTTGGAAAACAGGAACAGGGAGGTGTGAGGGATGGGGTGAAACTGCCGAAGGACATACCCCTTGGTAAGAAGTGAAATGTTGCTGCGCTTTAAGCAGTATTATACAAAGTGACTGATGGTAGTAACATCTGAGTCGCATAAGACCAGTCTGACCAGCAACCTGGGACACTGGTGTGAGACATGTTGTGTCAGTTTTGAACGCTTAATCAGTAAATGCACTTGGTGTTTCTTGAATATTTTGTATCTGGGGATACGGCGAGAGCATTGGCATGCAGGAGGGACTTCATTGTTATGTCAGGTACTGACAGTGCAGAGACCTCCTCCATCTATGCCCCATCTTCTCTTCCCTTCCCCTCGCTCCTGCAAGTACTTGGATGGACAAATAGGGTTGTCAGCTGTACCTTGTAGGACCACCTATTAACCTGCTGTGCAACCCTACATCCCGCACCACAGTATATTCCTCACCGTCCTCAAAGTTTTGCGCATTCACTGCCTCTTGTCCAACCTCTCATCAGTCATTAAAGTGCCTTCTTATATTCATTAAGTCCTTGGTGCCAAGTGCAGTCCTGTAACATCTCTCTGGTTCCTCCATGATACCTACATAGTACATTTCCAGAAACCTGTGCCTTGCGTGCTGTCCTTTGCTGCCAGGCTGTGCGCTTGTGTCTCAGGGATGGTTATGCTGCTCCACAACAAGAGCTTGTCCAGCCTGCTATTTGCAGCGTTTTTCTGGTGCACTGGCATGCCTCCCAGAAGATGATCGAACACAGCCAGAGCACCTGATGGGCTCCTCATCACCTCTAGTTTGGCTCTCTGCACCACTTTTGTTGTGGATAGGACCTGGAAGGTTTTCTGACAAGGGGGTGGTAGTATGGTATAGGTGAGAAAGAAGAGGACCAGGGATGTTGGAGAGAGGAATGGATGGTCAATGGGAAGAATGAGACTAGAGCAGCCATACAACATGACTTAAAGTCTGTCTCGTAATTCTGTAATTTCCATAGTTTCTGGAGTTTTTGCCTCTGGGGACTTAAATGATTCCATTTTCCTGCTATGGATTAAGCTACACTTAATACACTTATTTCACTAGAACAATAAAATGAAATTAAATTGTTTCCATTAAAAAAGAAATAGCTGGTTCCTGTAATCTTGTGGGTGACTCTACAGCCAGCATTGAGACTATTTTAGGTTCAGTGCCATTATACTTCTGTAAGAGTCCTGGTTTTGGCTGGGATAGAGTTCATTTTCTTCATAGTAGCTACTATGAGGCATGAGGCTATGTTTTGGGTTTAGTATAAGCATAAACTTTCACTTTACCTGTTAAACTCTCAACCCATGAGCTGTCTCATTTTTCCCATCACAGGGCGAGGAAGTGAGTGAATGTCTGGGTGGTGCCTAGTTGCCGGTTGGGGTTAAACCATGACACATAAGCAAAATGGTGAAGCGTTTTAAAGGCTTGTTTTGAGTAAAAGTTCTCCTGTAAAAAGTGTGTGTTAGAATAGTGGTATAAAAATGTAACCACCCAGCAAATTCGGCATGGTTATGTGAGTTGGAAAATTCTGGGAAGTGTATTTCCCTGTGGTTGCGTTGATTTAGTGAAAACATCTGTATGTTAGTAGCAGAAATAAGATTTATTTCAGACTTCTCTTTGGAGCTGTTAATGGGTGTGAGGAAATATACCTCTCTCTAAGTGGGGTCCACAGCTGATCCAGTGAGGAGCAGTGTGGGGGGTCTCAGGAGGTACAAGTCAGGTCTCTAGCAGATGAGGTCAGCTGGGCATAGTGGTGCCGCTTTCTGCTGTTTATCCGCCATCCCCCTGCAACTTTCTGCCCTCATCCTCTGCAGGAATTCCACGGCAAAAATGGCAGACAAGGTTGTGTCCTACATCTTTTCCTAGTTTACAGCCCGTTGTACTAGCTGAAGCTGCTGCTGATGTTGAGCTTATAATGGTCCTGTTGCGGCGCTTGAGGCACAGGCATCTATGCAGCTTGCCTTCTGTCAAGATGTTCATGTTAAGTGGCTGGGACAAATCTGGCTTTGATGGTGTGGGGAAGCTTTACCTGAGTTTTGGATAAAAGTGAGTGGGCAGTAACCAAGTATTCATCTCTTTGTGCCATCTGGGGTCCAACGAAGTGAGTGTTCCGAGGTCATGTTGTCCTCCTGCCTGTCGCCTCCTTACTGAGAGTGTGAGTCAGGGCATCTGATGAGATGGCAACTAGTCTCCTACCTCAGTTCTTGTTGCCACCTAGCTGCAGAGGAGACAAGTGCCCATGGGTGGTTCGTTTCTGAAGTAGTCATCCCAAATGCTCTGTACAGGAGAGGGCACATGATGAAGTGGATGGATTCTGTACAAAGCCTAGCACTGTATGGAGGGAGCTACAAAGGTCTTGTCTGGAGATTCTTCTCATCTGCAGCTTTCGGTGGCCAGATACCACTGTGATTTCATTCCTTTCAAAACCCTGCTGTGCCTAGGCAAAGCTGTTATTTGCGTCAGTGGGAGGAACAATTAATTTTTCAGTGAGAGAGAAAAACAGATCTACCTTGACTACAGAAGTTGCAAATTCTGGTTAGAGTATAATTCAGAATGTATTGGCCAGCACGTCTTAAAGTGTGCTTAGTATAAAGAAAAAAGCCTTAGTGAAGTGAGAAAAAGGAGTACTGGAATAGCTTGGTTTTCTCCACTTTTTTCTTTTTATTTTACCACTTGCTTTTTTTGTCCTGCTGGAGGACTTGGTGGTTCTTTGAGCCCACGTGCATTGGGAAACAACTTGTGAGCATCTTAGAGGAGTGAGATTTTTCAAGGCCGGTGTGGAATAGAGCACACACATTTAAACTCTGGTGAAAGTTTGTCAGAGTTTTGACACAGTAAATGAGGGCAATGTGTTATGTCACTAATTGCCTGTAGGACATATTAGTGTATTCTAGTATACGTGGGACAGGTCTATACTCATTGCTGAAGTGGAATTAATGAAGTCACTCTACGCTGGGGTAACAAAGTAACTAACCTCTGTTGATGCTGTGTTTAAGCAACACCTTTTGATTAGTCACAGCCATCAGTTGCAAGCAGCAAAAAAAAGACAGAACATAATTTTCTAGGGCGTAGGAAGGAGCTGGCAGTGTTTTTAGATATTTTAAGTCCTATTGCATCTATTTGTCACCACTGCCATTTAGTCATCTTTCTTGCCCCTCCTAATGCATGCATGCAACTTCAAAGCCACACTGAGTGATAATTCTTTTACCATGCTACAAGGTCCATATTTGCTGGTGCTGTCAGTCATGTCTTGACCAGCAAAATTATTTTATTAAGTGATGACAAACACCAGGGTATGTTCAATGGAGGTGCTTGCTGTCAAAAGAGTTTGAACGAATTAGTTCAAGAACAGTCTTTTTTAGTAATGATTAAAGGTGAATTTTTCTGCCATTGCAGTAGCCTGCTATAGTACGCAGCGCCAAGCTCTGTGTGTTTAAAATAATTTTTTGGGGTGGGGATGATACATTGATTGCTAGATATAATGGCAAAAACTTAAGGTGAAAAAGAATAACAAAATCTCGGTCATACTTGCTGGAGGTGCTTCTGTGTCAGTGGACAGCCATTTAAAACCCATTTAATTACAGCTATTTTAAATGCAACCAACAGACAAATAGGCACACCTTTGCATGTATTAGTATATTGGGTAAAGGGATGTTTTCTTGTTTCTGTTTGGAGTTTATTTTAGTTCTTAAGTGCTACTTGAGCAATAAATATTGATTAAAGTGCCTCATTAGAGCTGCTGCTCTTTTATTTGGTTTGTGTTGTCTTGCTCATGCTGCACCATACCCAGAGGATGAATGTCAGTTGCATCTTGCCACAAGTAGGATGTTGTTTTTGCTGTGAAGTTTAGGGAGGATGTTGTCACCAGTGTCCCTGAAGATATATTGTGTTATTGGCTAGGAAGCTATTTGGGCTTGTCTGCCTAGGGTAGGTGTGTTCTGTCTTTTAATGTGTTTTGCATGCATTTGCTGAATGTTGGCTTTCATGGTGTGTTCTATTGAAACTTAAGAGTGCCAGGTCTATCTGCAGAGAACATATGAGTATGCTCTGCTTTCATCTCATTTATTTAGTTTGTCAAACAAAATCTGTTAAAGCACAGAAAGATTGCTTTTACCAAGTGTAGCTGGTCAGGAAGTGATCTAGTTGGTTCTTAAAAGAGAAAACCAAAGTATGAGTGTTGTCTTGTGTGAAGCTGCTTCATCATGTGGAACTTAATCCTTGATGCAGACAGAGAATGTACACCAAAGCAGGAAAAAATTGATGTGCATCAGTGTGGGGTTTTGTTTTTTTTTTCTTCATCTTTCCCTGGTCAGCAGTCCTGTTCTGGTGGTGGCTGGGATTAGCAAAGAGTTACAGCTGAAATGCTGCCCGCAAGATATTGTGCTGCCAGGTGTTTGAGGTCTTGAATATGAGCCCTTGTTTGTGGTTCCTTTTCTTCCTTCTTGGAAACCATTTTTCCCAAGTGTTCTGGTTGTGTCTGGGATAGCTGTTTTTCTTCCTAGTAGCTGGTATAGTGCTGGGTTTCGGCTGTAGAATGAGGATAATGTTGATAGCACACTGATGTTTTAGTTGTTGCTAGGTAGTCAAGGACTTTTCGGCTTCTTATACTGCCCTGCCAGCAAGAAGGTGAGGAGTGCACAGAAGGCTGGGAGGGGACACAGCTGGGACAGCTGACCCCAACTGGCCATAGGGCTATTCTACACTGTATGATGTCATGCTCAGCAGATGAAGCTGGGAGAAGAAGGAAGGAGGGGATGCTCAGACTAATGGCGTTTGTCCTCCCAAGTAACCATTACATATGATGACTCCAGCTTTCCTGGAGAGGCTGAACAGCTGCCTGCCCATGGGAAGGAGTGAATGAATCCCTTGTTGTGCTTGTGTGCACAGCTTTTGCTTTACCTATTAAATTGTCTTTATCTCAACCCACAAGTTTTCTCACTTTCACCCTTCCGATTCTCTCCCCTGTCTTATTCATTTCAACCCTAGAAGCCAAAAGATATTTAATGGTGTAATATTCAGAGGTGGAGTCAGTGGGGTTCTCTCAGGGAAGGGGGTGACATTAGACAGCAGCAAAGCCCCACTAAGTTATGGCTGGGTATGTGCTACAGGGTTCCACAGCTGTGCACAGATGTCCAGTCCAGCTCTGCTGGTGAAAAACATGACTGCGTGTGTATTTGGACTCACCTGCCTTCAGATTGGTGGGAATGGAATACAGTGGCTTTTTCTTTTTTTTTTTAACTGTTGTTTCTGGGTATGCTCTACTTTTTCGTGGTCTAGAGGGAATGCCCTGTCAAATTGAAAAAGACTATCTGTCAATCTGCAATTCTGGCATAGTGATCTGTTTTCAGTGTAGTAATGTATGATTGGCCTATGTCTTCATGCTTGTATCTCTTTGATAAAGAGAGATTTTTCTGGTTAAACTTGTATGTCACTATGCTGTGTTGTGTGTTGTTTTGTAATTTTTTTTGTTTGGTTGTTTTTTTTGTGTTTTTTTTTATTTTGTGGGTTTTTTTGGTTGTTTTTCGTTTGGTTTTTGTTTTGCTTTTTTGGTTTTTTTTTTTTTCTTTTGTTGTGTTTTTGTTTTTTTGTTTTTTTTTTTTTTTTTTGGTTTTTTTTTTGTGTGTGTGTGGTGTTTGTTTGGTTTGGTTTTTTTTTTTTTTTTAAATGTGGAATGCCAGCACAATTCACTTTTCAATTTCTATAGCGTTATGCTTTAATTTTGGCTTTAACTTGAAGCTTTTAAGCTATGTCGTAATAAGGAATTCTCTTTGGAAAACAGTAGAAATGGGTTTCTCTTCCTCCACCCCAGTTTTTTCGTGACTTCCCTGAAAAAGAGCTATTAAAAAAGAAAGAAAACTCAACTTCTGAGTTTTAACTGAAATACTTTTGGAATTAAATATCATCGACTTTTCGTTTATTATACAACTGCTTTTGTCTGTGTTTATTGTATACTACCAATCACTCACATCGAATGCATTTTTGCAGTTCTGATGCAAGTTCACTCATTGTCAACTGAAGATACAATTTCTAAATAAGTTCACTCTTGCAATTTCCCATTTGCTGTTAGTATCTCAGGCTGGATTTACAACCCACAAGAGCAGCTGCGTGATTCACTGTGATCTATTTCTAGTATTACCAGGGTCTATTTTTGCCTTTTTTTTAAACCAGTTTGTAAAAGCTTATATCTTTGGCTCAAAATGATATCACAATTCAGTTTTAGTGTTTAGCCTTTTTCTCCTGCACCGTGCCCCTCCCGCCCCCATTTCTTTCTATAAATTTTTTTGCATTTTTGAGAAAATCTTCTGCCACTATCACAGTAAATACTAACACCAATAATAGCTTCCACTAGCAAAGAGCTAACAGTTTTCTGAAGTCTTAGGATAAAAGTAATTAAAACAAAGCTGCCATTTACATTTTGGTGCTGTATGCACAGGTGTGGAAGTCCTGTGGCTGGTGCCATCTAGCTCAGTGTCCCATCCTGAACGTTTGCCAAAAAGGGCTGTGTTAAGGAGGATCATAAGAAAGATGACATATTGTGTGTTTCTTTCTGTGGGCTTCCTCAAGCCTTCAACTATTTCTGGTTTAGTCCTTCAGAGCTGGGCATGACTTCTGTGGCATTTACTTTCATGAATCTGTCCACCTTCCCCTGAACCTGCATGGATGTTGAACACACATTGCATACTGCTGTATGAAGAATCACTCCCTTATTGCTTGTTTGGACCTGTTGCATAGTAGCCTCATTGACTCTTCTTAATTCCTGTGTTGGAAGAGATGATGTGTAATGAGTGTTCTTTCTGTTTTTCTGTGCCAATTCTGGCTTTATAGGCCTCTGTTGCATCCCTCTCCTCCCTACAATCTTTTCTTCCATGAAGACTTCACTGTTGCTCAGTCCATGTCTGCTTACTTTCCTGAAAATATTTTGTGAGGGAAATCTGAGTGGGTTTTTCTGTCTTTTCTAGAGAGAGGTCTTGCTTTGCAAACCTGCTGGAGTCCTTGGAAGGGTACAGCAAGTGTGCGGACAAAAGCTATTTTGAGTCTTCCTTAACACACTTCATATTTTACCCTGTGAAATGCTGAAGCTTATCGTTGTCCTCACAGTTATGGTCCAGAGCATAATGAGTACTGCTGGAATTGTAGGGAGGACTGGTAAAAAGTATAGCACAGCGGAAGGCCTGTTAATCTGCAATTGCAAGGAACAACTAAAGGTTAAACACAGCCTCCATAACCCTTCTGATCAGGATGGTTTACAACTCAAATTTACCCACCAGTTCTTTTACTACAAGGCAAAGCTTTCAATGTTGCATTTGAAAGAACCTAAGGGATTTATGGATGGATCTGAATGGAATGAATGGATTTATTTTGAGGTAGTGTGAGTACATGTGTATGTAGTCTATTTTTCCAGGCTAAATATGTTAGTTGGAAATACTGAAAATAGGAACATGTTGTAAAAGGCTTTCTGTGCAACTGTTAGTCAGAAGGAACAGTAAAGCATTCATTATCAAAGCTGAAGGCTTTGCCCTTTCCCTGTGTCCTGCTGTGACCTTCATGAGAGGGCTGCCCTTTACATCCCTGCTGGCAGGCAGAGGGCAGCAATTTGTCTGGTTTCATCCCTGTATGAAGTGGGGGACAGACAAGGAACTTCTGTGCTGCTCTAGGCAATGCATGTCCTCAGCAATGACAGACTTAATGCCTGGTGAGGCAACAGGCTGTTCCTGCTTGGTTAGGATGCAGATGATTAAATTGAAATGTGGAAGTGTTGCTTATAAGTTCTCCTCAAGTAGTCAATTATTTTATTAACAAGTTGGTTTATGCAGGAAACATTTTGTGATGGTGATTGATACTTCAGATGGTGGCAGCATTATGAGTGATTGTGAAAATACTTGGATTAAAAAAATTGAACAAGAAAGGTTTGGTTTTTTGTGTGTGTATTTGTTTGTTTGTTTTAACCTTTGTACACAAGACAGTAATTCAAAGATCCCTTGAAGGCTCTTTTTTTTCTTGGCAAACTGGGACCTTTGAGCTCTTTTCTGGCCCTTACAAGTGACTCCTGCCATCTGATAACTAAAATTTGTTTTGAAAGCTTATGGAAAGATAAATGCTAAGACAATCATGATAGCTAAGAAACAATCGGGCATATGTCCTAGAAAGTCAGTTTTTTACCTAGGCTCAAGTTATTACTGAGTTAAGTTTCCACTGACTGCTCAAGATTTGTTTTTTTTATCATCCTTTTAAAGGAGCCTGAACTGTCTTGTTAATGTCATCCCTGGCTCTGTCTGTAATATTGGAGAAGGAGAATGGCATCTGTGGTGTTGCAATGGAAAACCCCTTCCACAGTGTTTTATATTAAAGAAACTCTGTGTTTGTTTTCTTTCTCCTTGAACATTTCAATTTGTTTCTTTTCACCTTGTACCTGGCCTACTGAGCTGCTTCTGCTTTTCACTGCTGTCTTGCAGACCCTTTTTCTTCTTTTCATTTGCCTTCTGAGATGCTGGTTCACCTGCTTATGAAGTAGCTCTTTTCTCTCATTAGTGTCCGATTCCTTCCTGCCTTTTGTTGATTTCTTCCAGTCCTGGAAATAAATGGAGAAAATGAAAGGAGGAAGCTATCACAAGAATAGTTTTTAAATGACGTGGAGTATAAATGATTGTATGTACCATGCATGTACTATGGGCTTTGTCAAAAATTCTCCTAGAATTTATGATCTTTCAGCTCCCACATAGTGGAGTATATATTATAGAATCTGTGGTCTCATAGGAGAAGACAGTGAGGAAGAGTGGGATGGTAGGAGGAAAGAAGAGGTGGCGAGCCAGCTTGTTTTGGACCTGTGGCCTTAATATGTTAGTTAAATGTTTTTGTTGATATATGGTAGGTAAATTTGGTAATGTCCAGCACAGAAGTTGAGAAAAAAACATGAAACTATTTAACAACAGTACTTAGAAAACACACATCTCTAGTACTTTGGGAGTCATATGTCATTGCTGAATGGCTGACATCTGTCAACAGTAGAAATGTTAATTTTCTCTGAATAGTAAACTGATAGGTATGGCTTAGATCCAAGCCTCTCCCTTAACCCCCTTAATGTTTTATTTTTTCTTTCTTTTTTTCTTCCCTCAATTCTTATTCAAAATAACTTTCTTAATCTTGGAAACAGACTGAGATTGGTATCAGTGCAAATTGCTAAGTGTAGGACCTGTCCTAATGTTTTTACCTGAGTGCAAGGTATTGAATATCTTTTGGACTGCTTTGCATGGTGGTGGAAGGTTATTTAGACAGAGAAGTCTAGACAGTTCTTAGGATCTATTTGCACATCTCTACACCTGCCAAAATTTGGGAGGAAGTTTTGTTCAAGTTACACTGTAGTTCCCCAGAAGGGTTTTTTATTCATGAATAACATTAACTATAGACTAGTGTCTCTCCTGTCCTCTCTCCTCACAAAAATCACTGCTATTGTTGTAAAACTTGGGTAACTTTCTGCAATTGCTATTTCCATTTCCATCTTCCCTCATTCTCCAACAGTTATGTAATGTGATACTATCTTTCATGTGTGGTTTTGATGTATGTGCAAGGAATAATATAGAGATTTCTCACATGCAATTGAGACAAATGCTTTTTAAACACACTTTGAGCATAAAATGAATAGATTAGACTTCAGAAGGGTGCTTCAGTGGGTAAAGGAGATAAATTTAGATATATTTTCAAATGTCAGGGTCTTAATTTTATTTTTTTTGGAAACAGAGAAAGCTACTTTCTTGCTTAAACCTGCTAATATTGCATGGTTGAAAATGACCTGGCATGTAAGAAAACACCTTTGAGTAATGTAGACTGCTTCTTATAGTTTTTAATTCATCTAAGTTTCTCAAAAATATCCAGACTTTGCTAACGGGCAATACCAAGTCTATGTGAGGCTCTGAAGTTCACAGAGAAAATACATGGAAAGAGTTGAAGTACTTGGAAGAAGGAAAAAATGAGCAGTTAGTTTAGATTACCAGTGGCATTTGGATGCTGACTTTTTAAACTTCGCTTAAATATTATTTAGTTTATTTTACAGAACTGATTTATGAGTCTTTTTTTCCCCCTCCCTTCTCCTTTCCCTCTTGGAGAAATAGGAATTTTTTTGTTTGCGTATGATGTTTAAACATTTCATATGATGGAAAATTAAACAATAGGCTGTAAACGTGGTTACAATATCAATTAAAATGTTTAAGATTTTTCCATATTTTTCGTAGTAAAAGTAATAACATTAAAGCTAGTAAGCTCATCTTAAACAACTAGTGAATGCTTGTCATGAGTGCATAGGTCTGTCTTCATTTCCTGCTTTGCATAGTTTCAGTCACTTTCTAGCTAAGTGGCAGTTCCTCTGTTTTGACTGTTTTGAATTAACATTTGTGGAATTTTGTAACATCTTATTTTATAGAATAGAGTCTTATGGTGTGATTGTAGAATGATTGTTTTTAAGGACTTCTATTAAAAAATATTTTAGAAGTAGCTGTTCAAGTTGTAATAGACCTTCAAGAACAGGCAAATATAAATTAAAAAGTGCAGGCAAACTGAAAGCCATAGTTTTATTTCTTAGGAGGAATACATACATTTGTGAGTCTCCTGTTTTAGCACAGAATGAGGACCTAGTAAGTTGAGCCAACACACAGAAATGAAAGTAGGCAAAAGCTATACTGCATCCAAAAACCTTAAAAACGATGACCTTCATTGCATGCTGAATATAGTGTTTTATTTTAAGTATTTGTGTAATTTGTAATGGAAACTGTGGGCTTACAATGGCAAACGATGGGAAACAGTGGTCTGCAAGACAGCATTAAAAATTAGGAATGCCAAATATGTGCACTGTATGTCAGCCTCAGTTGAGAATTTGTTTTGAAAAAATAAATTGTTAAACAATGAAGGCCAGATCTTTTTATTATTTTTCCTGGGAAAAGAGTTTGTGTAGCCTAAGGGAGAATTTGGTGCCTGTGGGAAAGAGAACACTGGGCTCAATTTTCAAAATTTGTACAGTTCTGCCAAGACAGATGGGAAGAAACAAGAGTGAACCCTGAACAACTGTAGCCCTGGGAGACTCTGCTTAGCTTGCATACGGGTTTTCCCATTCATAATTATGCTTAAAAGTCAAGCTGTGCATACTAGTAGCTCTGCACATGGAGGAATCAAGCTTCTTCAGCCAGATTTTGATGTACTGCAATAATTAAGCATGCCTGTGTCCTGTAAAGGGGTGACTGTTAAGTGCCGGGTTGTCTGTACTTAGAAATTAATAAGTGAGAATAATAAAGGCAAGTGATATGTGTGAAGGAAGCCGGGGTCTTTGGGGGTCCATAGTCTACCGAGTTGCTGCGACCAGACGCTGCAAGGCAGCAGTGACTGCTGGTGCTGCTGTTATGAAATTAATATGTTTCCTGTGACTCCTAAAAACCCCCCTTGTGGTTTTTCTCGTGGGTTTTCTTGGCAGTAGCATGTGCTGGGAGTGCTTGTTTTCCAGGCTGCTGCTGCGGCTCCGTGAGCAGAACCAAGTGCTCGTCTTCTGGCTCTCATTTTCTTGTAGTTCAGGACACTGTTCATGTTTCTCATTTGCGGCATTTGACATCCTGTCCATCTCAATGGCTTCCTTTTGAGCCAGCGTAGTGGATAAACATCCTTTATACAGCTAACGGTTTATTTTTTAAAAAAACTGGATCGTCAAACAATGTAGCTATTGTGGATGCTACAGAGCACGTGTCAAATGTATAATCTGCATTTTTGCTCCCGTCAACTATTTTCAGTGAACATGGTGTATTTCTACAAAACAGATCTAATTAGATCTGTTCTTATTGCTATAGCTAATATGCTGAAGTGGAACAGGGCATGAAGAGCACTGCATCTTCTTTGAAATAACACATCCAAAAAAATTTTTCCCCAGATTGTTGCTGCTCACCGGGTCTTTAAGAACAGAGGAAATGAGCAGAATACACAAGGAAACAGCATTAACAGAGTTAAATAAAACAGAATGAACACCAGAAATACTTTCTGTAATTGCTGGGGAGAAGGTGCTGTAGAGTACAGGATCGTAGAATCACAACTTGAAGTGAGGATTTTGGGGATATTGCTGGGACGAAATACTCTCAACTACTTTAAAAATAGTTCATAGATACAGAAGTGAACCAGATTTCTTATTGGTTTGTGCCATTAATCCTTAGCAAGCGGAAGGAATGGCTGATTCAGGAAGCTGCGAGGTCTCATAAATCAAGGGAATAATGAAATTCGAGCCAAACATTATTTTGATTGCTTTGCCTTTGTTCCATTTTTCTCTCATAATTCATTCAACCCTTTTATATAAAAGTGGATGGGGAGCTGTGGGGTTTTGTGCTTTGGTTTATTTGTTTCTTTAACTAGGATTTGGGCAAGATCTTTGTTCTTACCCTACTTTTTATTATTATTACTTTTTTAGTCATTATGTTTTGTTGTTGCTTTGGTTGCCTTTCAAGGTTTTGGGTTATCCTGATAGCTGGGTCTACGTATACCCCCAGATAGCTAGCTTTGCCTGTGCAGACACAAATCGGACATTCTTACCTGCTGAGCAGGTGGGTTGTGCATTATCTTAGGTCACCCAAAGACCCACATGCGAGTTTCTTTCAGAATTTGGTATTGTGTGTTGTATGAGCTTGCAATTTGTGCCTTTTGCAGAGTTTGTTGTTGTTGTGTATGGTGGTTGTTTTTTTTTTAATGTGTGGTGTGTGTGGTTTTTTTTTGTTTGTTTTGTTTTGTTTGTTTGAGTTTTTTTAATTTGTATTTGTGGGGAAGAAAAGACAAAAACTTGTAATCACATGCCCTTCTCTCTTTTGTGTTTTGGTAGGCCTGGATGATTGCCTGCAGCAGTATGTCCATAAATTCGAACGGGAGAAAATAAATGGTGAACAACTGTTGCAGATTTCTCACCAGGACCTTGAAGACCTGGGTATCTCACGGATTGGACACCAGGAACTGGTTCTGGAGGCTGTGGATCTCCTGTGTGCACTGGTTAGTTGAGTGGTCAACAGATACTCAAAGAATTTCTTGAAGTGCTCTTTTAGGTGAATAACCGAGGCAAGTCCGATAAAACCAGAGTACTGGTCACTCTTGCTTTCCATCACACATCATGGCAAAATAAACTAGTAAAAATTTGTTTAATTCTCATGAGCTTTATGTTAATAGCTCTTTAACTTTTTCCTGATAAAAGGCAAAGCTAATTCGTTGGTTGCACTTCTAAAGAAAGAAGTTGTCTGAGTAGCGTTGTTAGATCTTGTGGCTCCTGTTAGTGAACAGAGTGATTAGAATTGCTATTGAGTAGACTGAATTTGTCATAGAAGATGGAAGACATGCTGTTGGAATGACAGCTGCTAGTGGTTCCTCACATCAGTTGAAATGAGTTTAGGGCAGTTCTGTAGTCTACATACAAAGTGAAGAAAATGTTCGTGAAATGAGGGACATGTTGCTAACTCAGTTACAGTAGAGTTCGACTCTCATTGGATTCAGAACTTAAGCTGTTCCTCTGTCTTACTCCTAATATACAACTGTGCAGATACTTTTAAAACTAACACACTCTGAAAAGAATTAATATATTTTAAATTGTTTTGCTAGTGCAGGCTTTATTTAAAAACCATAGTTTGGGCATAGTATGGAAGATGTGTTTGAGGTAACACGGTGAATGAATGCTGGAGATATATAGCATTTACATCAGAGAGAAGAGTAGGAAAGGCTGTCTGATTCCTCAGCCGGCACTGGCCACCTTCCCTTCATTAGGACAGGCTTGCAGCACCAAGCATACTTATCTTAAAAGGGAGAGTCTTTATTGTCTGTGAGATATGTGCTTTATTTGCTGCAGAGAGGTGCTACAGGGATCATTCGTACTCTCTAACCAGGAACAAATTGAATAGCCCATGCTGAAAGAAGTCTATTTAATGAAATCACTTCGTACAATCCAAAATGTTTCCTGAAGAGTTGCTCTTATGTTTGAAAACCCATTTTATTTCCTCTTCAGTATTTGATCTATTGAAAAATTTTAACATTTAACTTGAAAATCTAATATAAGAATGGAATTAGCCTGAAATGCAACTAATGTTGTAGGAAGGGATGATCTGTCAGGTGAATGAAGAGGTCTGGTGAGTTAGTAAATGTACAGTATGCTTTGTACAGTCCTGACTGAAGTAATGGATGTGGCAGTCACCAAAGGCATTTTTTTCTTCTTACTTTTAAAAATATCAGAGTAAAATGAACGAAGCTGGATGACCACCAGAACCTAAAGCTGTGTTTTATCTCCTACAATTTCCTTCTAATTTCCTTTGTAAACAAAAGTTTTGACCTCAACTCGTTTCTGGAAATCCTTTCTGAAATGCAGCTCAAGTTAATGCATTAGGCAGAGTTCACATATTGCAGCTGAAATGTCCTGTTCACTTTTAAGCAGATTTTTAGGTATTCCCTTTGTCACTCTCTTGATGCACCTTCCCTTCAGTTTTTGAGATTGTTGTGCAAAATCATTGTTGATTTAATTCCCAAGGGGGTGGTGTGTTTTAAATTCTAGCTACAGCCAATTTTTTATTTTCTTGTCTCTTCGTGTGAGAGAACAAAGGCTTCCCTATTCCATCTGTATTAGTTCTTCAAAAGTGCATCTGTATATTGATACAATTTAGTATATATGTGTGTTTGTGTGTGTGTGTGTTTATATACGGTGACATCTCCCTAACTTTTTGGGCTTTGGATTAGAAAGCAAAGTAACTATTTTTGGGATGTTTTTTCGTCCCCTCATTTCCCTCTCCCGTGCTTTTAGCTCATACTGTAGAAATGTGGCGTGGGGGTAAACAGGGGGCAGGAAGGATTGAAAGGGGATTTTGGTGGTTCCCCAGTCCTGGAGTTATGAAAAAGAATTACCCATTTTTATGGGTAATTTATGGGTAATCTAGGTTTGCCTTGGCAGTTTTGTGGCTGAGCTTCCTTGAGAGCAGTGCTTTGGTTCTTTCACGTCACAAGAACACTTGTGGCTCTGAAGACAGTGAAGCAGCTGTCTTTGGAACATCTTTCTCTTTCCAAGCATTTGCCATACAGATCTTTTTTCCAGCCTATCTATCTATCTATCTATCTGCAAGTTTTGCTGTTTGGTGCCACAGTGAGTGAACTCTAGACAACCAGTAATGACTATATCTTTCTCTGCTGCTTTGGCGATGGGACGGTGTTCCCTCATCTCATGCCAGTGGCCACATGTGCAGCAAAGCCACAGCTGAAGAGGCAGCAGGATGAGAGTGTGGATGGGGATAAAAAAAGTGAATGTTTCCTGTGGGCACACATTTCTGTTGCTCTCATGCTAATAGAGTTTTCTGAACAGGTGTTGAAGACTTATTTGAGGAATTTAGAGGACATATCAAAGAAACTGAATTCCTCAGAGGGGAAGGAAACATCAGCTTGAGTGCCTCCGCCACCTTGTTGACAAAAATATTTGCTTGGGGGAGAAAAGGGATGGGAAGAAGCCATTTCTTATTTGACTGAAGTATTTGGGGGGAGGGGAAACAAACATACGTAAATATGCTTTTTAATCCCATGCAAAGCCAGAAAAGCAGGGATAGGGATCCAGAAAATAAGCTTTCTCAGGCAAATAATTGGAACAGAAAAGCATCTAGAGTGGTGCTGAAAACTGAATATTTTATTCATCATTCCCTGATGAGTAGACTTGCAGGTTTGTGCTTAATAGACATAAACCAACACAAGAATCAAGAGGAAACTGCATGCAAATAATTTTACTTTTAATGTGTTTTGTGTATCATATTTCTGAATCTTTACCTACACTGTATGAAGAAAAAGTAGCTGTTTTTTCTTGAGCTTAGAATGAAGAGATACCAGCTTTAAGCAAAAACAAACAAAAACCCACCCAAAGAAACCCAACAAAACACAAACAACAACAAAAACAAACAAAACCCCACAAACCAAAAAGATGATAGTTTTTAACAGTGTGTCTGATAATTTTACTGATAGTGTTGTTCTGCCAGCATATTTGCAGGGCAACAAAATATAACATTGTAACATAAAATGAAACATGCATACATGAAGTTACACTTTGCGGCTAAGCCTTGTCAAAAGCACTGCATCTACGCACTACCTTGCAAGATTTCAGTTTTCTGGAGGTCTCTTCTTAAATTTAGTGCTGTTATTAGGAAATCTGGGACTCCGAAGGATTCTTTAGGATGCGTTTTTGTTAAAAGGGAGAGAGCAAGAACAGTTGACTCTGACAATACTTGGGGTTAACTCTAATGTTTGTATAAACATGCAGTGAATTGGACCAGCTTTTGAGGAGGTATTTGGTCTGTTTTTATTCATGGTGTGTGTTGGTGTGTTGTGTGTTTTTGGGGTGTGTGTGTGTGTGTTTTGGGGATTTTTGTTTTGTTTTAGTGTTGCGGGGGTTTTTTGTGTTGTGTGGTGTGGGGTTTTTTGTTGTTTTGTTGTTGTTGTTTGTTTGGATTTGGTTTGGTTTTGTTATTTTTTTTTTTTTAATTTTCCCCACAGCTGGTTTTCAGTTGGATCAGCCAGTAGATCCAACTCATCATGCTGTGGCCCATGAATGTGGCTGTGAAGAGGAAGGTGATGCTGCCCCTGGGCAGTAGCAGAGCTCTGGATTGGCCCAAGCCAGCTCTGGCACAGCTGCTGTGCTCTTTTGACATTACTCAGCCACACCTTTTTTTTTTTTTT
>VWYH01003690.1:245486-296578 GCA_013399365.1 Pampusana beccarii | reverse complement strand
TTTTTTTTTTTTTTATGTTATCTGCCTGACCTTGAACAATTATTTGGTCACTGTACTTTTTCTCATTAATTGTAATGGAGCTTGGGAAGAGTGTGCTCTTGTGCACATGTACTCTCTCATGCATGTGTGTGCCCTGTGTCTCGCTCCAGCCCTGTGTGTGGCTCCCCAGGTTAATGAGTAACAACCTGGGAACATTAGACATAGGGTGCTCTTGACCACTGGCTTCAGCCTGTGTTTTGATGAAAGCAACTTTGATGTTTTAAATCGGGAGCGATAGGAAAATGTAACGTTTTTTGTTCCATGAGCAGCATCTAAAACCTTTTGATTGCTTAAATAATAATAATCACCTGTTAAATATTTTAGCCTCAGTCTTGTTAAAATATTTCAGAAAAGCCTGCTAGGCTTTGCATTTCAACTGTGTGTTGGTGTGAAGGCTGTTTGGTGTGCTGCCACACTATCAACATTCCAATCTGTCCTGAACCGGGGTTACAGCTCAATGACAAGCTAAATTAATCCAAGTCAGCTGCTGCTTCCACCCCCTCCTCTCCTCCCATGAGTGATCTTTTGTGCTTGCACTCATCTGACCCTCAGGTGAGCTACTTCAGGGAGCTAAACCAGCTGAGAGCACAGTACAGTAAAAAAGGGAATAGATTTTTTTGGTAATGCTTTAATTCCCCAAACCAGCCCTCCCAACAGACTGGATGTTTCAAGTGGAGTAGCAGAAATAGCTGGTTGCGTGTGAAGTGGTCAAGATAGCATCAGCTTGGACAGAACCGCTGCTGTGTCTGGTAAAGGGACATAATATTTTCTGTGTATTAGAGCAAACAGGTGAGGAGGCTGGCTTGCCCCTGGAAAAGAGGTGGTTTGGGTTGTGATGACACTTTGTTCTGGGCAAGTTCATTTCTCCGGGCTGATCCTTACGTAGCTGGAGAATTTGGTGGCCTGTCCTGAAGAGCTGCCCGCTCCCTGTTGTGCTGGATGAGCACAGTGCTTAGCCAGGACCTCTCCTAGTGCACAAACTACTGGTTTAAGTATCTCAGGTGCATTCTGTAGAGTCTGTGGGGGAAGCTGTAGGAAAGCTTAGTGCAATGACTTGAAGAGCTTGATTGTGATGTGCTCTTGAGAGGCTGTTGAGGATACCAGTTGTGCTCATAAACTGGAGTCCCTGTATCTCCAGAGGCAACACCTGTGTTGCTGAAGTCCACCTCAGAACTGAGGACTACTTAACAGACTTATTTAAAACCTAGATGAACTGGAAAATTCACAGTGGACTGACCCACTGTATAAATAAGGTTAAAGAGTTGTGATAAGGAATATGCGAATGTCTTGTGGCCAAAGCCGAAATCTGGCCTGGTATATCATTAGGTGTCCTCTTCAATGCTGGGGCCATCTCTAGTCACAGACACCCATAGGTGCTAGGCACAATTTCTGCCACTGAATGACAGAAAGAAAGACCTGGAGATATATAAATATATACAGACTCCCAATTTCTGACCAGAGTGGTTAGGTGGTTATACTGCTGTACAGAAAAAATTCTTTAGTATTTTCTGTCTCTTTATGGAAGGATAGGGGGGAGTCAGCATCCTCTAATATCCCTGTTAAAGGGGGAAATCTCTGGCACATGGCTAATTTCAAATACTTGTGGCAGCAGAAACTTACTCCATAGCCAGACTTGTTGGTGAAAAAGTATTCCTCCAAAAATAAACTAAAATGCAGTGTCCTGTGAGGAGGAGGAGAAAACTAACTGCAACAAACACATCTGAATGATGCTTTTGTTTTGTGTGGTGGTTGTTGTGTGTGTGGTTTGTTTGGTGGTCGTGGTGTGGGGTTTTTTTTGGCGTGTGTGTTTGTTTGTTTGTTTGTTTGTTTTTTAATCAAAAGGTGGTAAGTTCCCACATGACTGTGTGCAAGTACTTTAACATTGTTTAGTAATCAAAATCTTTCCTTCTCTGTGATCCTGGAAAATTTAAGGATATACTTTCCTGCTGCAAGAGTGACTTTTTTTTTTTTAATTGGATATATTCCCTCAATCCCTCAACCCTTACTCTTGGCTGCACTTTAAGGGTACTTCCTTGCCAAGAGCCCTGGAGGGGAGGAAGGATGCACTTGTGTAACTTGTACCCACTGGGATCTTATCCATAGGAGATGGTAGGTAATTTAAAGGTAGCTGAGTAGTGGAAACCTCTTTTTACACTAGTGGGTTAATTTGAGGCAGAGATTCTGTTTCATTTTTTTGTAAATGGCTTAGTCTAAGATATTAAAGATTTTTTAGGTTTCAAAAAAAAAATTAGATGACATTGAATGAAAAATACAAGGTCAAAGAATGGTTTTAATTACTGTGTATAGAGTTAACACAGTCCTCAAACTTGCAAATAATTGCACTGCTGTAATGAAGGAGCACCATTGCTGAAAACTTGTGATCCAAATATTTATTGCAACTTTTGACAGTGAAATTACTTTTGCTTCCTGTTGATGTTTTTATCTCTTGCCAGATTAAATTTATCTTTAGTTGTGAATGAAATGCTACTTCAGTGTTTATGTACCACAGTATAGAAAACATTTTAAGAAAAAACAGCATTTACTTTCTTTTAACAAAAAGAAAAACAACACAGTCCTGTTACTGCAACTACATTTTAAAAGTAAATGACATCTGATAGAACACTAGAACTTCATTCTGATTTAAAAAGTGTCCTCAAATTTCATTAATGTCAGAAACTGGGTGTGTTTGGCACCCACAGAAGTATTCTTTATTTGCTGTATTGTAGAACAAATCTTAGAAGGCATTTTTGCCAAGAAAAAAATGGGGGAAAGTCTTAGACCTTGCATCCTTTATGAGTTTATAACTCATGTTATAATGTATAGGAGGTCTCACTAAGGAGATTTATCAAGCTTAATACTATTCCTTGCAGAACTATGGCCTTGAGACAGACAATATGAAGAACCTGGTTCTCAAGCTGCGAGCATCATCCAACAATCTGCAAAATTACATCAGCAGCCGTAGGAAAAGTTCAAATTATGACGGAAACACCTCTCGCAAGCCCCCCAATGAATTCCTTACTTCTGTGGTAGAGCTTATTGGAGCTGCTAAAGCCTTACTTGCATGGTTGGACAGGTAAGAATAAGATCTTTGTATTTTAATTTACTGCTACAATGAATTGCTTCTCCTTGTAGGGCAGTTTCTAGATGCTTGCGTGTAAGGATCTTGATCTTGCTCACCCCTTTTGTGGTGTTGCCAGAAGGCCTCTAGTGGGCAAATTTAACCTAGGATATCTACTCTTGTGCTTCCACTCTTGCTAAAACCAGTGAGACATTGCACTCAAACTGGTATTTTTAAAAGTAGGAGTCTTCCCATTCAGGTCAGTTGCTCATATGTGTGTCTTCCTCCTCTCTCCTTCCCATCTGCTAAATTACTTGTTGTTGGCAGGTCTGTTTCAAAAATATTTTTTAAAGTTCTGCTGAAATCATAGTGCCTTTTAAAATTGCTTTCAATTCCAGCTGGTTCTGCTGCTTTCGGCTCTTAAACAAATTCATTGTCATGTGAGGTCGAGTTGAGGAAGAACTGAGGGTGGTCCCTACACAGGACCCGTTATCACTACCACCCCACTGCCACTACACTTGCCCTTCCTCCTCTGTGGACCATATCCTAAAAGGGACATGACTTCTGCAAGGGGTAAAAGATCCCTTCTCTCTCTTTCAACTGCACAGGGCCATTTTGGTGGAAAATAAGTGGTTCCGATAATGACCGTTCTAGTCCTCCCAGACAAGTAATGTGTTTAGGCAGTTCAAGCTTTGAAAATACTATTTAATTATTCCGGATGGATGCTGACAGGGATGCTGTCCATGATAACAAGTGAAGATAAATTCTTAAGCCCCTTGCCAGCTTTCCTGAGAAGGAAGGGTAGGAGGAGAGCTGCAGAGGGACTCACATCAAGGAGAGCATCCATCCTTCGGTGTCCCTGCTCTCTAGCAAGGAGTCGGTTCTGTGTGCAGGCAGTGACATAAAGAGTTTGTGCCCCTTATGTGGTCCTCTCCTCTCACTCTGTTGCTGGCAGCTCCCTTCTGAACCGTAGCCTTCTCAACTGTCTGAAGGATCTGAGGTGAGACTCTAAAGCTGCCTTGCTTTTAATGATCTATTTCTAAGATTGACCCTCACTGTACCTCTGAATATAAAATGTGAAAATCCATTTTTCTTCTTTTAGAGAGTGTGTGTTTTTTTTTTTTTTTCCTCTCTCCCATGTGAGCTTAGTAATCAAAGGCTTAAAAGGTAGAAATCTACTCACTGGCAAACCCAAGGATATCATTTTTACAACACAGTCAGTGTGATCTGACTTGAACATGCAGCTGAGAAAATTGTAGTTTGGAAAATTGACCACATCTTCTGGTTTGATCTCTTAACTTGCTTACCACAGGGCTAGACATTCCCCAGAGCTGGTGCAAGGAAGGAGTTGGGGAATGTTTATACTGTATTTATACTGTACTGTATTTATACTGTAAAACTGTGTCCTCATGCTTGTGTGGATGTCAGAGTAACAGCTCTTGCTCTCACATGCTGTTCCTTGCTGATGAGGTAGGATGGGAGAAGACTGGTCCCTTCAATCTAAGAGGAATTTTCTCTTGTTGCAGGGCCCCGTTTACAGGCATTGCTGACTTTTCATCCATGAAGAACAGAATCATTCAGCTCTGCTTGGATCTCACTACTACTGTTCAAAAGGTCAGCTGATTTATTTTCCTTTTAGCTTTCCAAAAGGGAAGGAATGGCGTGTTTGTGGAAGTGATGTGCTTCCTGTGTGCAGACTGCTAATTGGAAGACAGATCTGGAAATGATTGCTTGCTTCAAACTTTGAAGGTCCATGAAGGTCACTGTCAGTTGTCCGTTTTTCCAAGTTGTTGATTTCCACCCCTCTGCCTTAGTTTTCTATTTTGCTGTTACTGACTATATCTGAAGTGACTGTGTTTTAAAGCCTGCTCATATTTTCTTGAGCCTTAATGGAAAGAAGGTTAGTTTTTTCAAACAGTTGGTCTGCAGTTAAGATTTCCAAGCTCCAAACAACATGTTGGAAAACAGTTATTAGTGCTAACTCTAAACAAAAATATGACTCCGTTGGTTATTATACCCACACTTGCACACACCTTAGGTCTTGTCCCATATAGAGTGGTTGAGCCATGAGGTGGGAAATGCTGCATGTAATGGGAGGAGCTGCTACCTTTATAGTACAAATCCCACTAGTCAGACTGCTGCTGCCCATTGTGTGAGACCACAGCGTTTTGTTTTAAAACTTTCCATTTATCAGCTGTGTGATGAGCACTCTTATTGGTAGCAGCTAAAAGAACACATAACAACTGTGGCAGTTTTGGCAAATGATGTCATTTTTCTCTCTGAATAATACTGCTTGTCTTCAAAAATCATTCTGACAGTGTGCCACTGCTTTGGCTGTGAAACACAATGTGGAGGCTTCAGCTCCTGCTGAACTTGCTCATAGCCGTTAGTCCACGGCCTCCTGGGACAGTGATTCTCTCCCAGTTTTGGGGCGATGATGTCAAAGGACAGAAACATCCCATGAGTTGTCAAGCTATGATGGCATCCAGTTATATCACTTGGATCGTTGTGAAAGGATAGTGTCTGGGCATTATAAGTTCAAAGGCACAGAAGTTTGGCTTGCTGCTGAATGCCCTTCTTGTTTGGGTGCTGTGTGTACATTGCAGAAATTCAGTGATTTACAGCTACAGAATTGCAGACTGTGAAGTAGAACATTAAGCATTTCTAGCAGCAGATGGTGTTCACCCAAGAGTGCTACAGGAACTGGGATGTGAGACTGCTGAACTTGTATTAATAAAACTACTAAAAATGGTGTGTAATCTGTCAGTTAAATCAGCCTTTGGCAGGAGAATGGAAGTTGGCAAATACAACCCTAGTGTTTTAAAAAGTGTCAGAGTACTTCTCTGCCAATTTGATATGAGGTATAGCAAAGAATGGGATTGGTATGTGTAAGAAAAAGCCTTAACGGGCGAAGAATCAACACTCTTGTACTGGGATGCTGCAGATACAGAATGATCTGAAGGAGCCCACTGACATGGAAAAAGAGATACCTAAAGATTTTTCAATTGTGAGTTTTTAGACTTGAAAAGTATTTCTTGTTAGGGAATAGAGTGTAGGAATAAATGAGCAATTCTTATAATGGAGAAGAGACCAGTGTGGCTCTCGTGCAACCAATGTTGCTCTGCTTAATCATAAATAATGTGTAAAAGTAGGCAAATAATAAAGCAAGATGCAAATGCTGTAAGATTCCAGTTGACTTTAATGACAGCTAGATAGATACAAGGAACAGAGTTTATTCTGCTGTTTCTTAAAGATTCATGGCAAACTTTAAGGCTAAAATGATAATCAGTGTAAATAGAAATGAAGAGGAGCAGAAGGACTTTGCAATATTGAGCAACCAGGCTGCATGATGGTTGGTGACATTCACTATTGATTCATGCAGATGTGTTTAGCAGAGAAAAATTATGCTGATGCACAACGATGGAGTCTAAACTTCGTAGTAGTGTTCAGGAAAGGTCTTGAAGCTGTTGGTGATGGAATGTAAAAAGTATGACCTCAGTCCTTGGTGGTCATTACAGCAGTGAACAGGGTCTTAAGATTCATTATGAAAACACATAACAGAACATGACTGACCTGTTTTGTATATCCCTGGTGTGACCATATCTGGAGGACTGTATTTTATTATTTTTATTTTTTATTTCTGTATTTAAAAGTACAGAATAGGGTTAGGAAGGAACAGAATAAGTGTTGAGGATGATTAGAAATATGGAATGGCTTCAATTCACAGCTCCTGGATGCATCTCTGAGGCATTGTGTGGTAGTTACGCAAGTTGAGACGTCAAATCGACAATATGTTGGAATTTAAGCTTATTTAAATGCTTAGGGTTTGGGGGGTTTCCCCTTATAGATATTGTAAATCTTGTTTCATTATTTACTTGCTGTTTTAACTTTTAGTTAGAGAATCTAATACTATCCTCTAGTTCAACTCTTCTTGTAGAAAACAGCAACGACTTCTCTAATCAGTTATGTGAATTCGTTTCAGTTCAGAGACTTTTGTACCTGGGTTGTGTAAATAATGCTTTGTGTGCAGTCCTCTGGCCCTCAAGAATGTCATTGATAGCATATTTTTAGAAAAACAACTTTTCTTTCTATTTTTAACAATATGGTTTAGATTGATTTTGATGCCTGGGACACAGGAGTGCCTGAGTCGGGGTTTATCACTGTAAGGCAAGCTCGTGTGCCCGACCTTCTGAGAGTGTAGTTCTCTTGTGCTGGGTTCTGCTTTTCTAGAAGAGTCTGCTGCTGTAATTGAATCCCATGTTCTCTTAGTTTTCAAGGCTTATTATTACTTTCTGCCAGTTGTTTTACAGTACATTGGAGCCCTACTGGGTGAAACTAATCTGATTAATCCCTGCAGCATGAATAATTCTATTTCAGTTTGAGGTTAAAGTGTCAGTTTTGCAGAGTTTACAGAGATGATGTGTTTACGCATTTATTGGTTAATGTAGGGCTTTTGTTCTTGTTTTGTTTTTAGGACTGTACTGTTGCTGACATGGAAGATAAAGTTCAGACTGTAGTAAGTACACATTTCTGTTGAAACTCAGCTGCCTGCGTTCGCATTTATTTCAGTGGCTTCTGTGTCAGCTGTACTGATAACAGTTTTTCAATCCCACACATACAAGCATATCACGCAAATAAACATTGTTGTGGGCCATTTAGTGAATATTCTTAACTGTAGTGGAAATCCACAAAATTTGAACAGACAGGTAGTGTGTGTAATAGTATGGAGTCACATATTCCTTGAAGTTTCATTGCACAGCTATTTTTCAACAGAATTTAGTGCTTGCATTTTGAAGGGAGGGGTAGTACTGTAGAATGATTATAGGCTAAATAAACTGATTATGCCTGTTATGTGCATTTTGTGCCTTAATAAGCAGAGACTATGCCTTATTAAGCCTCTTCATGTGAAAAAGCTGCCTGGCCACAGAACTGAAGTTTTGCCTATGATTGTGCTTGAGCTTGAGTTTTCAGGGTTGTTTGAAGCAGCCTTGTGACCAAATGAGGAGCGTCATGGAATGCTTTTTATATTTTGTAACAGTTAATCATCGCTTCCTGCTTTTGACATGAACCAGGCTGTGCTCTTTGATAAGGCCTTCCGCTAGCTCATAGATGCTTAGGAATTGAGTAGCACAATAACTAAAAATAATTTTGTCCATAAATAACGAGACCACGTAGCAGGGAGTTTTTTGCATCTTTCTTTTACCATTTGTGCACACCCACTTTGAAAGTAGGTATTGTTTTTTGGAGTTCCCTTGTTTGAGCAGTTCCTCACATTCACACTCGAGCATTGTTTTGATTTATTTTATTGCTGCTATAATAAATCTGATGTAAAACAAAACAAAAAACGTTGGAACTATTGTTTCCAGGGACCATTGTAATCCAAACCAATGTCTTCCTATAAGACAGCTTCCCCTGTCTGCTTTGACTGAAGGATTCAAACCCCTTGTGAAAGGTGGCTTACCTTGCTGGTTCCCTAACTGTGTATAACTAGCTACTGTACTGTATACTAGTCCTTCCTCTCCTTTAAGCTCTTGGAACCTGCTTTGAGTTTCAGCATTGCTTCAGTTAATGTCAAGACCTAAAACATGGTGTGGGACATTAATGAAATTTGTGAGTGTGGGTGTGGCACAGATTTTTGGACTATGATTTTTTTTTTTTCTAATTAATGAGCTATTCTGCTAGTTAGAAGCTCTACAAGACAAAGCTGTTCTGCCTCTGACTTTACTGACACACACACAAGGTCAAAATTTGCCTTTAGTTATAATGTTGGCTTAGGATCAGTTACATTTTGGTCAAAAGGAAATACGGATCTTGCCTGTGTAAGCATTCCAGAAGAGGTCAGCTCAGAGGCATGGTGGAGAGAAGTTATGCTGAAATGCTTAAGTGCTAGATATCCTACCTGATACTGTAAAGCTTTGTGCAGCTAAGTCAGTGGCCAGCACCTCATTTTTTTCTGACCCATGGCCAATTTTATTCTCTTAGCAGAAATAAAGAACAATATGAAAAACTATTAATTGTTCCCACAAGGGATCATCAAAATGTTTCATTATTTTAATAGGCAATTAATATTTTGATTAAAGCAAAGAAACCTCCAACCCCAGTTTTTTTTGCTGTGTTTTGTGCGCTTATTTTCTGAAACAGCGGATGTGTTGGCATCTTTTAGCAATGATGTGGCACTAATGGAAACAGGTCCTTTGTACGAGGTTACAGTAAGAAGATTAGCATGTACAGAATGGATCTGTACAAATGAATCTTCTGTTTTGGTGGTTCTTGACTACACTGTATTAGTGGACCGAGTTTTAGTACTCATTGTCTTTCCATTTTTGAAAGTTGAAAGAAGAAGAAGCCAGGAGAGAAATATTATAACTGATTTTTGTATGTTTTCATTGTAGGCCAAGACTTTAAATGGTATTTGTGATAAAGCCATCCGATCAACTACAGATCCATTGTTAAGCCAGTGTGCATGTCTGGAGGAGGTTCATTTAACCAACATTAAACCTGGGGAAGGCCTGGTAAGAACCAATTCTGGATTGTCTTGATGTCCCCACTGTTTGATAGGCAGTCTTGTGAGCAACTCTGTGTGTGTGTGCAGCAAGATATTTCAAACCCGTTAGTATCCTCTGGGGAACAGGAAGAGGCACGGGGAGGAACACTGAAGGTGAATTGTCAGGTGGTGTGCTGGAGTGGCTGCCAGAGATGGGTATGCATGTTAACATGCTTGATCCCAAATATGATTTTTGATTAAGTGTTTCAGACTTGTGTCTTAACCAGGGTATTGGGGCATTTAGAGATGCTTGTGAAATCATACATTTTATTTTTGCAGGTTACCTTAACTAGTTGTTTTTCAGGTATGGGAAGGAGAAGATGATAAGAAATTATGTTTGTGCTTTTGAAAGACACTCATGTATGTCTATAGCAAGGTTGTGAAAAATGTGAGGACTGTTGAGATTTGCTTTTATCAGGAATATGAGAAATCCTTTTAAATGTTCAGTGTTTGGCTTATTACTGAATCTAGTTCATTCAGTGGATGCTTCTTAGCTGAGCACTGGTAATGAGAAACTGAGTTTGAAATCCTGGTGGATTTTCTGTCTGGGGAACAGACATGTTAGAATGAGTTGGAGGGAACTTAAATTTTTAAGTGCATTTTTATTTCCCTCCAGCCCTGGAGGTGAAAGAGATGAACACTTTAAGAGGAAGCTTTACAGTCTTACTGTGCTATAGTTTTACCTAGGCCACTGGATTTGACTGAATCAGTCATGCATTCTTGAAATTGTGGGGACCTTTTAGTTAATGCACAAGCTACAACAAAGCAGAGTCAGCCTAGATTGTGCTAAGTAAGGAAGGAGGAGGTAGGTGCACACAATTGGATACTGACAGGCAAACAGGGATGGGAATTGGCTGGACAGGAAGGGGCAAAAAAAATAAATCTTTCCTTTCATAGCAAGTGTGGTAACTTTAGGCAGATGAGCTGCCTATGACTCCTGAATAACATCCAGTTCTGTACAGCTCAGTGTGAGTGCTTCTAAAAACAGATAGAAGTAGGAAAAGTAGAGGTGTATTTGTTCATAAATGATGAAACCATTGTACTGGTCACTTCTTGTGGGGAAATCTCTGCAATTATTAGTTAATAGCCTGTTGGTGACTTTTAATTTGGTGTTCATATGGTCAACACCCACTTCATATGTGTTTGTCCTTGCATTCACACTCAGCATTAACATACACAGCCATAAATGCCTAGTTCTGCCAGAGCTTTCGTTGCTTATGTCAGCACTGTTATGAGGCAGTCTGTATATTGACCTGCCAAAGGAAATAGTAATAGAAGACATAGGCAATATTTGTGGCCAACCTGTGTAACTGTGCTTTGTATGGAGGGAGCTGGTGGCCATCTAGTAAAACCTGTAATTCTCTAGTGCAGACAGTGCAATAAGGAAATAAAGTTTTGTACAAGGCCAAAGACTGACAGGGCAGAAAACCAGCACTGTTTGGTATTACCGACCAGACAGTGTTTCTAGATTGCATTCCATATATTAGTTTTTTAAAGTCATTACAGACATAATAATTAATTACATTAAAAGTGATCTGTGAAGAGGTTCAGAATGTTGTAATATTAGACCACACTCTTTTCTAGGGAAAATGTGTGAATTGTTGAGTGTTTTTAATAATGTTTTGAGTCTGTTGTCAACAATTGTTTAATCAGATAAGCTACGTGTTTGGTGGTGGGTTTTTTGTTTGTTTGTTTGAGGTTTTTTTGTTTGTTTTGGGGTTTTTTTGCCTTTAAACTTGTCTTTAATTTTCTACTTACATTTAGGGAATGTACATCAAATCAACTTATGATGGATTACATGTAATTACTGGAACTACAGAAAATGTAAGTGCAGTAAATATAGATTAACTCGGGCTATCTGACAACAGCTTTGAGTTAGACTTTTTTTATTCCTTTTTCCTGTTTTACATGTGACTTTCATGATATTACTACTTTAAATACTATGTGATGCATCATTTGTTTACCCCCAATTTGTAAAAATATAGTGTCTGTGTGTTTCACTGTTAGTCTAATTAAACCAGTTTCCGCAAATGCATGAGTTAGTTCAAATACTTGGCATTAAAATAATTGCTTTAATAAGTTACTGTATCTGCTGTTCTGAATACTTATGGTGTCTTACTTAACAAACACTTGAAGTTATTTGCTTTCTGCTGGCAAAGGCAATCTCCCCTAATGGGAATATTTAGGTGGTAGTGTACTAAATTCAGTAATGAGTAATGAAATCAATGAGTTGTCCAGTGACAAAATTACCCTGTAGATTAAAAAGACTACAAAAAAGTAAAACTTTAAGAGCGGTCTGCTGGAAGAAAATAGTTAGCACAATAAGCAACTGTATTTTTGCTGCAGGTGGTTGCTTGTGTTTTCTTACAGTGTGAGTTCTCTGTAGCTGAGACTTTAATAAAGGCTTCTGGGCAGTGGTTGCAGTGGACCTCTGGCCAGCACCTGGGGCTGGCGGGTGATGCTGTGGTGTTGTCAGAAATCCCACTCTACAGAAGCAGTGGCTGAAAGAAAAAGGAAAAAAGGAGTGGAGGAGCTTGGCTTTTGCAGCATTGCCTTTTTTTTTTTTTCTTCTTTTTTTTTGTGAATTGGAAAGAACCCGTGGTTCTAGTTGTACCTGTGCCAAGTCCAGGGACCAGGGGGGAGTGGGTGGTAATCTGTGCTTGCAGTTCAGAGTGAAAACTGAAAGCTTTTATAGCTCTTATGCTGTTGCTTTGGCATAACTCTGTACGGGGTCTGAAACATAGACGGAGGACACTTTGTCAGCAATTTCAACATCTGATAAATGTGAAAGAATGTAACACTGACTGATGCCAAGCTCCGTGTGTGTGTATATATCTCATTCTGGAGGCCAGGAGTGAGGCTGTATTGCTTCTATAGCTCTGAGCGCTGACCTAAATTTCCACTTTTTTAATGAACGTTCATTCTTCCTTTGGAGCAACAAAACTTAGGAAGTGACAGAGAGCTGCAAACAATTGGTGACTTTCTGGTGGAATGGGATCAGGCTGGGTCTTTCCTTGCTAGGTTTGGAATGGTATTTAGTAGCTATCCCTGGAAGCCAGTGTGTTGGAATGTGGTGGGATTGCACCCCAAAATTAACAGTACTGTATTCTGGAAGGATGGGGGAAGTCCACACATTTTATACCAGTCAGCCAAGAAGATTCCAGAGTTGTGCTGTCCTACTTATGACTTCCTGTGTCATGTTGGCCTAGATCTAAACTTTGCTCTTTCCTCTGTTCTCACAGTGTGATTGCAGCATCTGGTGCAGTAGCTGGCACGTGTTGTAGGAGTCCTCTGTGCAAGGGTCCCCCACCCTCCTCTCCAGACAGGCTGTTGACTGCTCAAAGGACAGCTTGAAATGAGCTTTGTTTTTCCCAAACTTGACTTTGACCCAGCATTTTTTCATGATCTTGGTTGACTCGTGTATACGCAGCCTTCCACTGAGGCATTTCCTCTCAGAGGAAGCGAGAAGACAATGAAGAAATGGGGTTACTCATGAGAGCTGGAGCCTCCCACAAATTTCCCCATGTTGTCTTCGCTTGTTGCGCTGTTTATTCTTACAGTTCCTTCTAATAAAAACGTTACTTGAGCTCTAAAGGTATGATGATGAGGATAAGGGAGTTCTTAATCTAAGTGCATAGTTGTGGAGTCACTAGGAAGAGCTGACCCTTTGCCGGGTGGTTACTCGTGGGGTGCTGGGGAATGGGAAGAGAAGTTGTCCTGTGACCAGCATGCAATGTACCAAAGTAGTTTGCTTCTGCACTTTGGGTGTTGTCAAGGCTGGTCAGAGTTGGTGTATTATAGCAGTGAGACCATTTTTAATAACTACAGTGCTAGCTTGTGCGTGGCACCAGCCTGAGATAATTCTAAGTAAATATTGACACATTTAGCTCTTCCTGGCTCCCCGGAGCCTTCTTTTTTTCTTTAGTTCTAAAAATTTGTGTTTTAAGATGTATTATTATTAGATCGGTATTTGGAAAATACTCATCTAAGCACACTTGATGTGTGCAAGCATATGTTTTCTCTTTTGACCTTGATACAGGCAGATAATTCCACATTAAAGTTGGTAGCTCTTATCTACATTAGGAAACAAAAAAAGAAAGTGAAATGGATCTGGTTTGTGGGCTGGAGGATTTTTGTTCCTTTGTTCTGTACATTCAAAATCTTAGTGTAATTTTAAAATCTATATACGTGTGTTTGAAAGCTAAGTTTAAGATAGGTGCTGTGCTAGGACAGGAGTCTTCTCTTCAGTCCTCTGGAACTATGGTACAAACTAGAGGCAGAACAGTGGAGATCATCTGGTCACTTAAGTACAACTTGGCCTCTGACAGATGCAGATCATGCCCTCTTGCTTTCTGTCTAATTCCCCTAGTATCAAAAATAAATCGTAAGTTGAATTCATTTGCATTTTCAAGTATTCAGTGGATGTAATGTGTGATCTGGCTGTGTGAAAATTTTCAGCCATGCTCTTCATTATAGGCACAACCTTTGAATGAGCTTGGTGGGGTTTGTTACAGGAGGGAAGAAAACCTGCTGAAGCATGTGCCTCTTGTTTTCCTCTTTGTAGTCTCCTGCTGATCGATCTCAGAAGATTCATGCTGGCGATGAAGTGATCCAGGTTAATCGCCAGACTGTGGTCAGTGAAAAACAGCTTTACCAACCTTCCCTTCTGCTCGCTCTGCAAAACTCCCTCCCCAAAGGTTCTGAGTGGACGGGGCATGGAAGGGAGACAGGAGATGGTTCTGGTGTTTTCCTGTTGAAATCTTTGAGGCTTTTCAATATTTTGTTTTCAAGACAAATTTTACTTGGACTTGAAATTAATTCTTTGCAATATTTTGATAAAACAAATATGCATCATTTTGTGTTTAAATGCTGTATGCATATTATTAAAATATTTCGTGTTACGTTAAAGGCCTGTTTTAAAATGCCTTGTTACAACCTACTGGAATGCAGATAAAACAGCTTTAAAAATACCCAAATATCTATCAAATCATTTGCATCTGGGAACTTAGATTAAATTATTACATTTTCACTTAGCACAGGTAAGCAATTTCAATGTGAGAAAGAAACATGACAAGGTTACTTCACTGTGAATCCCTGTGTTACTCAATTTGAGCACATCCGTGCATCCTTCTAGGACCAGAGCTGAGGTATAAGGAACATTGCTTGGTATCTCAGTGTTTAATTTGCAGCTTAAGTAGAAATCTTTATTTGAAACAACAAAAAGAAGATCCTTCCAAAGAAGCAGCTTTCCAATTTTTTTCTTCATTCTGGCTTTTTTGGATCTCTTTTCCCTCTTTTTAGGTTCATGCTAAAACAGACAGTTTGACTTAGGGCATTTGGGTTTTTCTTGTTTGTTTGCTTTAAGGAAAGCAACATTAAATAGAAAAAAAAAAAAGTCTTTATTCTCTTCCAGGTTGGATGGCAGCTAAAAAACCTGGTGGCAAAGTTGCGAGAGAATCCTGCTGGCGTTAGGCTGCTGCTTAAGAAACGTCCTACTGGCTCCTTCCATTTCACGCCTGCTCCACTGAAGAACCTGCGCTGGAAACCACCCTTGGTGCAGGTGAGAGGCTGCCGGCTCAACTGTACCGTCGAGATGGGAATGCCTTGGTTGCAACTTGAAAAAGAGAAATACCAGAAATGCTCCCAGGTACTCAAGTTTAAGTAGAGGTCAAGGAAGTTTAGGTGACATGGCTATCCTCTTCTGATTGCTAGATGAAAGGGAAAATGTTCTTGGTTTTGGTGTGGTGTTTCATTTATATATTTTTTTTAATTTAAGAAACTCAGATAACGCCCACTTCATACACAAAAAGACGAGGTGTGCTGAGCGTTTTAATCAGTCAGCATGCCACTGGGAGAACTTATCTGAGGCAAAATGGCTGAAACTGCTGATATGTATGGAATTCAACAGCACGGAGTAATAAATGCTTCCTCTGTTTAGCAGAGTAATAGGTTTTAGCTGAAATAACTTAGATTATTCCATGTGTTTGTCCTCTTCTCAGTCTGGTGAAAGGTGGAAAAGGGTGTTTTTCGATAAGTTGTTTAAACTACTTGTTTAAATAAGATTTGGTTGTTGGGCTATTTAGACACTGGGTAATAAGCGGACAGGGAGAGTGACATTAATAACACTTAAATAACTATTTTGGGAATGGCTTGTTGTATCAGGAAGCGTAGGGCTTACTGCTTACAGGAGAAAATAACCGAATTGATCTAAATTGGTAACCTGGAATAAAGAAAACCAGTGAGAGTTCCCATTCCTGCTCCTGTTCCAACACAGGCTTCCCTACAGCTGTGATGGTAATTTACCAGCCTGTGAAATGCCAGTGGCTATCTGAAGTCTTGATGCAGGCAGATTTAGGACCCCAGGGAATGTCAGGAAGATGTGCCAGGGGAGGTTTAGGTTAGACGTTAGGAAAAGGTTCTTCACCCAGAGAGTGGTGGAGGACCAGAACAAGCTCCTTGGGCAGGTGGTCATGGCCCCAAGCCTGACAGTGTTCAAGAAGTGATGGAACAACACCTGCAGACACATGGTGTGAATTTTGGGGTTGCCCTATGCAAGGACAGGAGTTGGACTCAGTGATCATTGTGGGTCCCCTCCAACTCAGGACATTCTTTGACTATGATTCTATGAGATTTCTCTCAAACTTGGTAGAGGATGCATGCTTGACTCCTTTCTCATCCTTCCTTTCACCAATGTGTGTATCCTGTTTTTGCGGCATTGTGCCTGTTGACTAATCAGAGACAAAGGAAAAACAAACAAAAACAACAACCAAACAAACAACACCCCCCCAAAAAAACCAAAACCAAACCAAAAAACAAACAAACAAAAAACCCCACTCACTGCCACTCTGAGTTTTTTAGAGTTACCAAAAGCAAGAACTCTGTTACTGATGTGAAGAGGTGGGCTGGCATATATAATAGTCTGTGCCAAGCAGCATTTCCTTGGGGGAATGGGTGGTTGGAGAAGCCAGTTGACAGTTCTGGCCTCCAGCAGGTACTGGCTGGTAAAAGGCAGATGCTTGTGCAGCGGTGCCACTGGCTGAGTGACCAGTGGAAAAGCCTGGGCAGGTCCTTGACAAAAAGGGGAGAGTGCTGTCCTCTTGCCTGGCAGAGGTGAAAGGGTCCTTCAAACGTCCTCTCTCCTCCAGGCAGGCAGGAGCCTGGTGAGACTCTGGGCAAACAGAAGTGAGCCACAAAGAACAAAATGACAGACTTGCTTAGATGAGCAATACCAAATATATTTTTTGCTTTGCTTCCCTTACCCTAGTTATATCACTTGATGCAATTTGTGGTGAACTTAACCATATTTCTGCCTGTGCCCATGCCCCAGGCATTGGACTGTATGGAATAACGGTAGCGTGAGCTGGCTTTGTAAATGTTGCAGATCATATCTGTATTTAACAAATTACACTCTTTTAATGGATCTAAAAATAGAAGAATGGGGTTTTGTCTCTGTTGCATTTTCTGTCTATGGAATTTGCAGGAAAAAGAAAGCTTGAAAGAGCAAAATATTATTGAGCAATACATTACCTGTGATAGGATTTCTGTGGGAGGAACTGCAAAGCTAGCCAAAGCTGGAGGTGGAGAAAAATGTAAATGCTAAGAGTTTTTAACATGTTTATTAACTATACAGTCATTCACTAGGGGATGATATGGTATTACTAATTATTGAATTATTTTTTTTGTGAATGATAAATCAGTGCTCAGATGTTTGACAGCTATCTAACATTTCAGACCAGCCCTTTGCCAACTTCAACCCAGTCACCAGAAAGCACCATGGATACCTCACTCAAAAAAGAGAAGCCGGCCATTTTGGATCTGTACATACCACCTCCACCAGCTGTTCCGTATTCTCCTCGGTATGTGAATAAACATGCACTAGTGAACAAAAAACTGCTTTATTATGCCTGTTTCTGCGCTGGCTTTCTGTTAAAGCTCTGTGCAAATTAACTTGAGGAAACGGTAGATCTTGCAGACTTTATTCTAGTTGCTTAAATGCATGGGGTTGCTTAGTCTTATGCTTAAATGCATAAATTATCAGTATCATCATAGATTTTATTATTAGAAAATTATTGTGTGCCACATACATCAGAGTTGTTCCCAAAACATCAACAGATGTCATCCCTGGTTTTGTTGTGGGGTTGTGTTTTTCATTTTGTTTAAATCCAACTGCACATAGCAAGAAGTAATTTTTGTCTGTAACTTTTTCCACTGTTTTTTGTTTGTGGGTTGTTTTTTTTTTTGTTAGTAAGTTAAGTGACTGTTGTGGGAGTTAGAATAGAAAAGAACTTGTTTAAAATTGTTAAACTTGGAAGTTGTACAAACAGGAATGTTCCCAATGAGGGCAAGGGAGAGTCAAGTCATTCGACTTTATTTTTTTTCCTGCAGTTTAAGCTATAAAATGCAGACCTGTGTACACAAAAGAAGGTGAGGGATGTGGGGCATGCTTCCTGTCCTCTCTTGACACTTTAGGTAGCCCAGCACAGAAACTCTGACCTTTTTGCCTCAGGACTCATATAGGAGGAGAGCTTGCCTCCTGTCATGTAAGGTCTGATACAGAGACAGAGGTGTTCTATTAACTGCAGTCTTCAGGGCAGTACTAGGCTGGAGGGAGAGAATTTCTTCAATGTGGGGTCTCTTTACCTGAAGCTGGATCCACCTTCACCTAATGTCTCCCTGGTTTTTATGTTTATGTGTACTCAATTCTTAAATTAAAAAAAAAAAAAAATTTCTTGTCATAAAAACAAGTATGTATATACAGCAGAGTTTATAATGTCTTGGTCTTTTCCTTAAATTGTTACGTATCAAGCACATTGGTCAACTATGCGTATGATCTCAGCTTGTTTATCACCTTCCTAAAGAGTCACAAAATTATATCCAGCTTCAGATGCCTTTAGACCTGAATCCCTGTTGACAAGGAAGGAAGTAGCAATGTGAGCTGTAAAACTTGCCCTGGATGATGTGTGGAAAGGGGAAGGCTTCTTGACTTTTAAAGAAAGCAAGTGTGGGAAGCTGTGGCAGCCAGCAAGAGGAGAAAAGGCATTTCTCTCACCTTTTGGCTATTTAATTTCATCTCTGCACATTTTGGTCTTCTCTTGAAACTGTGGTACTTTTGTGTGGTCATTTCTTCCCCCCATCATCCTGTTCGCTTCCCAGTATGGACCTTCTCTGATCCCACCGAGGAGGCAGAGCACAGTGACTGGTTTCACTCCCCATGGCACAGTCTCCACATGGTGGTGTTGTAGGAGAGCATTCCGGGTACGCGTGGTTGTGATGTAACGCTTCTGTGCAATTTTTTGCCCCAGAACCTCCATAAATAGCTCCCTGCCATTCAGTGAGTTCTAGAATTGTTCTTCATAGCTGAAAAAAGTGGTATGTGCTGGCCAGGGGGCTGTTGTGAATGTGGGGGTACGTATGTGCTTAGACAGTCAACCTGTGTATTTTCATGCCTGACTTGGCTGATGGTCACTTCAAGTACTAAGATTGTAGGATGTAAAGCAAAGGGGAGGAAAAAAAACTTGGAGAAATCTTGACTTGGAGAGTAGCTCTTCTTCTAAAAGTACTCACAAGGACTGATTCTAAAAATTTCTTTTCCTGGCCTTTGGAATGAAGGATTGCTCTGGGAAAGGGAGTTTCTGCAGAAGTTGTTCAAAATCCTATGTATATACACTGTGATTTTTTTTTTTTTTTTTTTTCTGAAACTCTCAAAGGGGTCTCACTTTTGGATAGAGAGGAAAAGGCGGTGAATATCCAGTGGTAGTTATTGTGCATTTAGAATGACCAAGAGGTGTAGTCCCTCAGATGGAGGCAATGGGTGTTGCCATTACACAGAGATGGATAAATCTTGGTATGCACTCCTCTGTCACAACTGTGTACTGAGCAGACAGTCAATCGGCAGCTTTGATACCCTCAAGGCAGGAAAGTCTTATTTCTCAAAAACTTTTTCTGGGGTGGTACCTCTAAACTTCTCTGTATGCTAAATTACTTACTGATTAAAAGTGAATTAACATGAGGGAGGTAGCTTTCTTTTCTCCTTTGTAAATATGCTTATAATGAAGTCTTCTATCACCTGACTCGTGGTTTTTTTTCTGCTTGACTGCAGCACAATGCCAGTTGTCAGGAGCATGACTGGGGGCTAGAAGTATCTTTCAAACCTACTCACATCTAGCGTGAAGCTCTTTTAAGCTACTAACTGAAGTGAAATGTCCTTTCAGAGATGAAAAAGGGAGCTTTGTATATGGAGGAGGCAACAAATCCAGTCAGCCACTACCTGGGTCCAAGGGTGCCGAGTCTCCCAATTCTTTTCTGGATCAGGAGAGTCGAAGGCGAAGGTTTACTATTGCTGATTCGGATCGGTTGCCTGGGTATCCCATGGACGCAAATATCCTACCAGCCAAAATGAGGGAAAAAACACAGTCTTATGGTGAGTTAATTCCTATTTCATTACTGCTGTTATGATAAACGCTTTGGTCAGTTTGGAATAATTTGTGTTAGAAAAGTGCTTGTTGGACTTAGTGGATATTATGGGTAGTCTGTGAAAACTGTGAATATAATTCCATATCTGAAATAATTTCACTTAAATGCTGTTATTTCTTTAATGAATGTTGTTCAGCTGGGCTCTGCTGCCGTGTTTGGCCATTTCCTTGTATGTTTTGGTTATAGCTTTAGGTCATTATGTCCACTGCTGCTGCAAGAGTGTGGCTGTTCGATTTTAGCACGTTGCTCTCTTATATTTCACCAGTGGAAGTAGTTTGAAATATTTTTTCTGCAATTTTAACTGCTTATTGCCGTACTTCTCCTTTTGTGTAATCGTGAAAAGTATCAATCTGAAAATTGGTTTCCTAAACTTAATGCAATTCCTCATAACCTTCTCTATTGCCTTTAGGAAAACCTCGTCCTTTGTCAATGCCTGCTGATGGGAGCTGGATAGGAGCTGCAGAACCCTTCTCTAGGCCACGAGCATCAGGGAGAAAAGGCAAGGTTCTGGGTCTTGTCCCTCTTTCTCTTCCCTTCCTCTCCAAAATTTCATTGGTGTGAAGAGGATGTGCCTGAATTAGGAATGAAGAATAAATGTTTTTGTATTGCTGAACTGATCCAAGATGATGATTGTTGGTTTTAGCAGGAATGCCAGATGGTAGCTGTGAAATTTGTGAGGCTGTTCAATGGTAGGGCCTCAACTTCTGTTGTTCAGTCCTAGAATTCTTGCGAGTATTAAAGGTAGGCTAGAATGACTAGGGCAGATCTGTACTTGTCTCTTATAGCACAGGTTTACCATTTTGCTCTTACACACCAATACTTCCCTTTCTTATGCGTTTAGTATTGATCATAAAACTTCTTTTTGGATGTCTGTCTGTTTAGCTCACTGTGGTAGGCTATTGTAGAAGCAAGCTTGTTCTCAAAAGCAAAATGTAGGGCCTTTTAGGAGTTGCTTTGTCTGTGAATGCTCTTAGAAAACAGTATACAAGATATTTCAAAAAGATGGATGCAATTTGCCCTGCACTGCAATTATGGATTGGGTCCATCTTTTTGAAACACCCCTTATTCTGCAGATATCACAGAATGGGAGAAAAACACAAGCTGATAATGCTGGGTGTTAGGTTAGGTGGCTTTTTTTTTCTTCCCCCACTGACCTTCTCTTCCTCTCTCCTTTTGTATCTGAAAGACTCCGAGTCCTGTTAAAGTGACAAATAAGAAAGGATGACTGTTTAGTTTATTCTTGAAATCAGCTATGAAAGCTGATGTGTAATTCTAAGGAAAATAGAAGCTCAGTTCTATTAATGCAAATATAGAAGCTGATAACAAGAAACAACAACCTGATGGGATATTAGAAACAGGCTAAGTAACAAGTCTAACAGAATGATCACCAGGTGGCAGGGCTGTTTTTTGCATGCGTGTTTTTTTGTTCGGTTTTGTGTTGACTTTTTTAAAACTTGAAGTGTACTTAAGTGCTGCAGGCTTGTGTGTAAGCTGTTTTGGGTCAGAATAAAGACCTGCCTAGCCCAGTAGGGTGGAGGTCTCTAGCAGCAGCCACAGTCATGTGTCTAGGGAGGAGTAAAACCAGAGAAAGTATCACAAATCAATAATCAAAACCAGGGAAATGCTTATGTTTTTAGCCGAAAAATTATTTTCTGTTGTCAAATGTAATATTTGTAGCTTTTAAGTTGGTCATGAATTATATTCAGCTAAATGTAGGTTAAGTTTTGGTCTATCAGCATCTGGAATGACACATGTTATGAGAAGGATTTGCATGAAGGTAGTCTGTACTACCAGTTTTGATGTGTGTGAATCTGGAATTTAACAGTCAAATGATATCTGTGTGTGAATTTCTTTTGTTGCTCTGTGTGTTGCTTAAAAAAAGCTTTAAAGATGCAAAAAGCCATAAATCTATTGACAACTGCTGATGTCCAGGTGTGTTTTGAAAGGTATCCAAAATCTGGGTAATATGAAATATAACCAGAAATTTTTAAATAAAAATAGAAAATGTTAAAGGAGGGTTTTGTAGTCAGCGATAATAGGTGTTTTTTTTCCTCTTGTTCATACAGGTGAAGAAGTCCTCTGCAGGTACTTCAGTAATGAAAGGATACCCCCAATCATTGAAGAAAACCCCACCACACAACACCCCCTCTCAAGACCAGTGTCTGACAAGCACTTAGTGAGGGGAACGGATTATATTCGAGGCAGCAGGTGTTTTGTGAATACAGACCTCCACAACAGTGCAACAATTCCTTTTCAAGAGGAAGGTGCTAAAAAATCCTCTGTTACGTCGTCCACAAAATCTTCGTCTGCAGAGCCCTCGCTGCTGGTCAGCTGGATCACGAGACTGAAATTGTTGACTCATTGACTTATTCACAGGACTGTTACCAAGTGCCTTTGCTCATCAGTCAGACTTCTCTACTTTTCAGCTTAACTGATGCATAGTGACTAATGCGGTGATCTTTTCCTGGAGAATCTTACACTTTTGCCTTTTTGTTTGTGATTTGTTTTTTTTGTTTGTTTGTTTGGATGGATCAGAGGGTTTCATAGCTCAAGGAGGGAGGAAAGATAAAGGTCAAGTTCCTCTTCCTGGCCAAAAGCTGAGGGCATTTATCTCCTTGGAAACGAGTAGAATTTCAGTGATATAGAGGCCACACGTGACCTGAAATACACAAAATGACTCAGAGGAAATCATTACGTTACTGTAAAGTCCAGGGGCACTTCATTTGTCTGAATGCTCAGAGGCTGGTGCGACTGGCTGGGTGTCAGAGTACGTAGAGTTCAGCAAAAGTTGTGCTACTCTCCTGACCAGGAAAGGTAAGCAGGGAAAAGGCAGTTCCATGCAAATTAGTGATCGTGTTGCAAGTGCTGCATGAGATCAAGCTTGTGAGAAAGAAGCACTAGCATTGCCGTTCTTTCTCTGATACCCAGAGATCTTAGGAAGCCTTAGGAAGAGAGTTCTCTTACTCAGAGATCTTAAGAAGTTGGACTGATTTAATTATCAATCAATCCAACCTGCTATATAATCAATTTTATTGAAATCACAGTACCAATAAAGAGTGCTGAACAGCTGCAGTGTTCATCCATAAAGACATATGGATTGCTACAACGTGCCAAGGAGATGCATCTGTAGAGGTGGTAAAAGAACACATATTTTTCCTTAATTGTTTAAGAATGATTTGCTGTTAACCAAAGTAAGCTGTTAAAGACAGTCCTGTTGGACTAATGAGAATTTTGACAGTGGTTCAGTTTTTGAATGATGTGTTGTTTTTATGAGAAAAATGTGCTATGATACATTACAATTGTAAGATGTCTTGCTATTTTCTGTATAGCTCAAATTTTTCCACTTCCAGAATTTTAAAGCAGCATTGGGTATTTTGGGAGGAAAATAAAACTTGTTTAACAAAAGGGGAGGATATTAAAGAGGTATTGTTTAAACCTGAATGTACATAAGATTGTTAGTATGCAAACAGTTGTGTTTAAAGTAATTTAAATGTTAAATATAGTTGTATATATTTTTTTCACTTAAACAGATACAGTTTGTACCTTCCTGTCTGCGGTACTGGGCACAGATTAGTCAAATGCAAAGACAAAGCAAGTCTTTTACACTCCTAACTAATTATAAGACTAACTGTTTTTGTAGATTATGCATTGCCAACAGCCTTTATGTCTTTGGTCTTGCTGAAGAAAAGAAGAATTTGTATTTAATAATTGGTGGAGAAAGAGGGAACTTAAATGTCAGTTAGCACTTTGGATGGGGGAGGAATTGTATGTGGTAACACCAGTGTTAAAACCATACCATGATTCTGGCTGTGAAAATGTGACCGTTCTGCTGCAACAAGTTAGCAAAATTGTGCTACAACCCTGCAGAGACACAGGGTGTTAAATTCAGTTAAATTCATGTTTGATTCTGACTCACTGGTGATATAGGTGGGGGCTGGTTTGGACTTTTTTGATCAATGCAGAATATAATTTGCCTGTCTTGTGCCACTCTTCTCTACCCTGCAAAGATGGTAGCCTGTAGTAGAGGTGTGGCCAAACATGGCTGCAGTGCAATTGAATTCTCCATGAGTTTGGTCCTGCCTCTGAGGAAAGGGCTGAAATTGTCATGTTGCATGCAGTGTTGTAGTATAGTCCAGCCCCAAATTGGCTGAACTGTTTTAATTTAATCTATTTCAATATCTTTGATTTAAAGTTGGAGATGATGTCTTAACAAGGCTTTATCATAGAAATTTTGCTTGTCTTTAGTGTACTGTTTTCCATGGTTTAAAAAATGAATGGCAAAGATGCACTTTAGTTTATGCATTCATGCATATTGGTGTGGAAGAACCTATAGGTGCACTTGGTTTCTTTGAGTTGTACCCAGCCACATTTTTAAGACACTGAAAAGTTTTCTCCCTTTGTTTGGCTAGGTTCTCTTGCAGTTTGATCTATGAGTAGTGAAATAAGTTTGCCCTGATTTAACAAGTAGATTGAAATCACTGCAGCTATGAAGAAAGAGGAATTTGTAAGCATTTAGGCAGTGACACTTTCAAAGTTAGTCTTGTTGCCAAAATACAAGCTAATTCTCCCTGGTTGTCCAGGGCCACATTCAGACAGCTTTTGAATATCTCCAAGGATGTGGGCTCTGCAACCTCCCTGGGCAATATCCGCCAGTGCTTGGTCACCCTGACAGTAAAAAAAAGTGTTTTTCACTTTTCAGAGGGAACCTCCTGTGTTTCAGCTTGTGCCTGTCGCCTCTGGTCCTGTCAGCGGGCACCACTGAAAGGAGCCTGGCTCAATCATCTTTGCACACTCCCTCCAGGTATTTATACACATTGATAAGATCCCCCTGAGCCTTCTGTTCTCCAAGTGGAGCAGACCCAGCTCTCTCAGCCTCTTCTCACAGGAGAGGTGCTTCAGCCCTTTCATCACCTGGGTGTCCCTTTGTTGAATTGTCTCCATCTCTCTCTCATACTGGGGAGCCCAGAGCTGGACACAGTACGCCAGATGTGGTCCCATGAGTGCTGAGTAGAGGGAAAGAATCACCTTTCTCAATTTGCTGGCAATACTTTGTTTAATGGAGTTGAGTTTCCACTGTAAATTAGCCAAGACCATTGAAAACAGTCATGCATGGTTTCTCAATCAAGAAGGCAAATAATGTTGGGGTTTTTTTTTTGCCCACTTGTGCTTTATCCATCACTGTTGATGGACTTTTGGCCATTGGAGTGTATGTATGCAGAATAAATGTAGTGGAACACGATATACCTGTTTTTGT
This sequence comes from Pampusana beccarii, assembly GCA_013399365.1. Lineage (NCBI taxonomy): Eukaryota > Metazoa > Chordata > Aves > Columbiformes > Columbidae > Pampusana > Pampusana beccarii. The sequence continues at coordinate 271,210 of VWYH01003690.1, read as the reverse complement.
TGCAAAAGCCATATCCTTACTGCTGTGAACTTACCATGTACTCTGGTATGCTACCTTGGCTTCTTGATACTCTTGTCTGCAAGTACTGCTTACTGTTCACTATGCTGCAAACCTTTCTATTTAATATATGGCATGCAGGAGTTTCTCTGGGAAGCTGGCATTTTATTTGCCTTAACAGAGGGTTTTGTTTTGTTTTTTTTTCTTCTCCTTTTTCTCCTCTTCTCTCTCTGATTATCAGGTGGAAAAGCTCCAATAGCCGTTCTCTGAAGTAATAAATAGGCTATTTTAGGTTGTGGTATGAATTGTAGGTATTGGACACAATACCCTTCCCCCTCCTATCTACCTCTCGCGACTTTTTAATGCAGTGGCTTCACTTAGGGGAACAGGCAGTTTAACACAGTGACTTAATATGTGGCCATATCTCTGGTTTTTGAAACATGAGGAAGCAAGTGCAGTTGAAGGACTTACGGGAGCAGACTCTGCTCTTTCTAATATTACTAAACCAGAAGTTTACAACTTTGTATGCTTTCTATGCTGGATTACCGAAAAGCAAATGTATCAAGACAACTTAAAAGTACAATAAAATACGTAGCTGTAACTTTAGGCACTTGGTAAGGTGAATTAAACACCAGACCCCTTTTCCTTTGCCTGTATAGCTCTCTGATATATGTAACTTGACCTTCTTCCAAATGTCTGCATCTTTTTAAAGACCTGGTCTGATCTTGCTACACCAGGGTAGCTGTTTACGTATTGGCTGCAAGATTCTCCTGTAATCGAAACTTTATCAACTGTTGTTGGGCTTTGTGCTTAGCCACTCTTCATTCACTCTAGAAATCTTGATTCAAAGTGGAAGTGAGTTTTAATAGACCCGTTTTGTCCTTTATCCTGAAAAAAAGGAAGGAGCAGAAGAGAATATCTGTGGTAGACATGCACGTAAATTATGTCAAGTTCAAGGGGAAGTAACAATCCCCTCCTTTCCTGCATGGAGAGGGGCGGAGGTCTGATGAACTCAGGAAAGACTGGAGGTCCATAGCTACCTGCAGCCCTGATATTTCAAGGGAGGACTGCTGTTCCCTAGCCCCTCCTCTGATAAATATTATTCTTAATCAGTATGGCCAACACTAGCAGAAGGAACCTCTCTTAGCTATTCAAGGGCTTTCCGGCAGCTGCTTTGCCTATGATTATGTCGCATCCAAGCTGCTCTGTTCCATCCCATGGAGCCTTTTACTATGTGGAGTGGTTGTATGTGACTGAGAGGTGACCACTAAGCAAGGGTGTTTCTGGGCTCAGGTGTGCACAATGTCCAAATTATTTCTTTACAAAAGAAAGAAGCATGTTGCTCTTATTGCCTTTTCTTTATATTTGTCACAAAATGCTAATAATACCAGAAAGATCTTTCCAAAAGAACTGAAGGAGTAGATGGGGGAGACAGGCCATGAAGAGGACATGGGCTTGGTGTTGCATAGAGAGCGAGCGTGCAGTTGTCAGTGGATGATAAAGAAGTTGGTTCAATAAGCTGCTGCATGTGTGTAGGGACAGCTAATAAAATCCTATATTTTGTTTCAAAGAAACGTTGAAGTTCCTCACTGCATGAACACCAAATGAGGGGGAAAACAGAAGTACAAGTGTAGGAAGAGAAATAAAGTGAAGTTGCAAGGAACTGGTAGAAAACAGATCTGTAAGAGCAGCTTTTACGCTGTTCTATGAAAAGCACTTGGACTTCCCATGATATGCTTCCCTACATGACCTCTCTTCCCTGGCAAAGAATAGAGATTAAAACCCCCAGCTTTCTCTGTGTCTGTGCACAATGTGCAATATTAGCCAGCTGATGTTTAGCAAATAGCAACATGGCACAGATCATTTACTGCTATTGTTATAATTTGGGAGAAATGCTGCTGTTAGTTTGGCAGAGTGGTTTAAAATGCAAGAAAGACCCATAGCAGTGCATGTCACAATATCGCCGAGTGTGGTTATTTTTCTTCTTTACAGTAATGGCTCCTGTTATAAGTCCTAGTGTACAGAGAAGTGTTAAAAAGTCAACTTTTTCAGATAGTTCCTTTTGCATGTTAATCTCATTTGGAGAGGGTGAAATCTGTCCTGTGTTTGTGGAATGATTTCTCCTACCCACCTCTTCTGCTCTTCCTCTTTGTACAATTTTAATTGAAAAGCAAGGGGAAACGTCTGAAAAATCTGTACTCTCAAAGACTAGTGCACTTTCTTTGTCCAAGACGTTAAATTTGAAAGATGTTGATAGCTTAACTTCTTGTTGCATTTAATGAATATAGAGGGTGCTGTCTAGTCTGGGAGTTTAAAAAAAAAAAAAAAAAGGACTTGCAGATATAGGAATAAATCACAGGCAATATCTTTCTGTCTCAACCTGAGAAAAATATAGGTAACAAGTTAGAAACTGCTATTATGTGGAAACTTGGCTCATCTCTTGGTATTGAAGGTACGTGTATCTGTTATATCAAAAACTGTGCCTAGGTTGACTTCCCTAATGAGTACAACATTTATCCAGATATCCTGCAGGTACAGTACTCCACAGTGCTCTGAATACACTGTCATGGTGGCAAAACAACACAGTTAATTGGAAAATATTGTAAAACACAGAAAAATGAAAAATAGTATTTGGTACTCTTGCATACATGTATAGTGAGGTTTCAGGAATGTGCACTTCAGAAATGCTGAGCAAGCTTCTGTTTTAGTCTGTAGAGTATTTGCAAGCCAATACCCTGGGTGTTCCCTTACATAAGCATTGCAAGAAAATACTATTCTAGATGGTAAAGTACAAGAGGAAATACTATATAAAAAATAAATACTAATGGCTTGTAGAGACAGAGTTCAGGGCAATTTTTCAAACAATGTGTTTCCTCTAATATTATGGATAATGAAATTAGTAAGTTTGAATTCTGGATGACCAAAAGAGGTGGACAGAGTTCTGTGAGAATCATACTAATTTTGTACTAATCAATGAAATGATAACCTTTTCTTCTTCCTAACCAGGACTTGTTCTAAAACCAGCGCACTTCATAAGCTGGGTGCTCATTGAACAGAAAGAGGAGGGGAAAAAAAAATACCTAAACCTTAGCCAAACCAGGAAACAGATGGTGAAGACTAGCTTGACTGTTGGAGAGGATAAAGAATTTTCTTTTTTTTTCCAAAATTATTTTTTTTTGGTCGAAATCTCATGTCCTGTTTTTTATTACATTGCCAACAGCCAATCTTCCCAACTTGCTCTATACCTGCGTCACATCCTGAATAAACCAAGTTAAATGTCTCATCAGGCTTCAATCTGGACCTTGATGATTCAGCTCAAATATTTCCTGCAGGTTTTACTTCCTCTGGGGCTTTTCTGCGTTAATCAATATTTGGAGTCTCTTATGCACGATCTGGGCAGCAAGACGTGCGCACATGCATTCTCTGAACTGCCTTTGCCAGCAGTATTGGTATATCGGAGGAGGGTGGGTGCTGGCTTGTGCTTGTGGTTTCTGCACTTACCAACATCTTCCACTGTACATCCTAGTGCATCATGTCAGGGTGTGAGTTAGAAATGCTCATGCCCAATTGGAAAGAAGCATTTGGTCTTTTGGAGTAAACTGACCTTTTCCTGCTATACAACTGCAGCTTCTTTCTTTTCTTTGGTCTGAGTTTTCCTTTGCATATGCTGTGCTAATGGAGCACGTACTCTGGCCATCACATAGAAGTGCTTTTGTCATCTTGCAATCTATGAGGTTTTATAATCAACAAGAGCTCTCAAGAAAGCCATCGACTTAAATTAAAATGTAGAAAGAGCACTCCAAAGAGACTCAGAGGGGCTGGGCTAAGCTGAATGTATGGGTCTGTGTTGTGTTGAACACTGTTTCAGCTGTGTAGCAGTAACTGCAGAGAAAACAACCCACATAAGTGCTACATGCCCATTTGTTTCTACTGCTGCTTTTATGTGGTGCTGGAATATGAAACAAGGGTAGTCACAGTACTTATATATAGTTCCATGCATGGCACTTGAGCTGTAAGATGCATGATAAAAGCAATCAAGAGCTGCTGTCAATATACAATTTTGCCAAATTCTACTGCCTACGCTGCTGCTGCTCCATCAGTTTAAAATAGTAACCGCTCTTTATCCTGTCACCAGCACAGTGCAAACCCAGCTTTCTGGCAAGTGTGTAACCACCAGTTTTGCTGCCTTTTGTGATAGCTGGTAACTGCTGGTGCGATGGTGTCATTCCCACAGGGCCTCATGCAGTGGTCCAAAAGCTTAGGTAGTTTGGGTTACTCTGGACTCAGTCCAGAAGTGGAAAGTCAGGTTTAAGAAAAATATCGATGGGCTGATATCACTTAGACTTGGGATTTCTTTTAGTGCATACTAAGTATGAAACAGGCAGGAGTTGTCTGTTGCACATACTTTGCCAGTAGGAAAAAAAAAAAGAGGATTACATATTTGGTGAAGGAAAAAACCCCAGACCTTTGGGTGTCCTCCAGTTCCTGCCAGTGGTTGAAATGTGTTTGTTTTAGCATGATATGGAATAGATATAAACATTCCTTTTTAAACCTCCCTGTGTGGCCACCTCAGTTGTTCAGGATGATGTAAGCCACTGACTTTTCCCCTTAGGTGGTTGTAGAATTAACCTAATATATTTTTTTGGGAGAGAGGGCGAAGGTGGTTCTTAGGTGATTACCTGATTTGTTAATTGGGCATGGAGATAGAGGAATTAATCATGAAACAAATGCTGGACAGTGCTCTTTAACAGGGAGAATCCTTGGGGTTAGTCCGTGATTGCAATTTCTGTTTGTTTCCTGGGCCCTGTAGAGGACGAATGTTCACCATGCATGGTGGCAGCTTGGCAACTAGGTGGTAGCCAAAGAATCAGAGGACAACCACATCCTATTTACAGTGCCACTTTCAGCAAAGTGGGTTAGTTGTGGTGGTGTGATTTTTTTGTTTGTTTGTTTTATTTGGTTTTTTTCCCTCCTCTCCTAAGTGTAGCCCTCCTTCATTACGGCTGGGCTAGAGTAGGAACTGTTGAAAGGTATCTGTGGAGCAAACCTGATGAGATCCTGATGAAACAGCGGGCTATGCTTGCTGCTGGCACTCGGCTGCCACATGTTTTGATGTACTGTGGGAGTGCCTTTGCAGATAATGAGCCTCAGACCCTAATGACCTTCACTTGGAGGCTTTTTGTTTGAGAAATATTTACTGAGAGCCACAGAAAATGCCACAGTCTAAACTAATACGTGTATTTAATGGCTTTTCCAAGTAATGGCATGTTTCATGGACCTACTTAGTAACATGTTTCCCGTTACCATCCCCCATTAGCTGTTTCCAGTGCAAAGGCTTCTAATGAAATCTTTGCATATTTTCAGTGAAAATGTTAATAATGCCAAGTATTCACAAACGGTCCATAAAGTTTTATCTGTAAACTGCAAAAACAAGCAAGCAAACAACCAAAAAAAAACCACAGGAAAACCACCTTTTTTTCTACCTTATGAATAATAACTTACAGAATTACAATAATAAATGTTTTCTTAAGCATAACACAGCTCTAGCTGAGACTGTCTACCCCAAGGCTGCTGAATGTCTCACTGAACATGCAGAAGTTTTAATGTCTTCTGGCACAGGTCTTGACTGTTTTGTTTCTGGTGGGAAGTTGATGTAAGTTGCTATAGCTTGTGGAGTAGGATAAGAAAAAAAAAATCACTGATCTCCAAAATGAATTATTTCCCTTTCTCTTCTTCCTCTGTGACCTTCCCTTCCCTACATTAAGGCTAAGGGACTTTCCAGGAATTTCTTGTACAAACAAACAGCTATAAAGCTTTTAATATTTATAGCATAAGCTAGTCTGTTTTGTTGTCCAAGATAGCTTTGGCCAGGGCTTTCCAGTAAAAATAGCACTGCCAGCAAGACAATATTTCCAAGCTCTCAATTCGCATAAGAATTTCTCTCTGTTTAGTAAGCTGTCGGTTTAGACTCTGCTTTAAAGCACCTTGGACCCCACCCCAAGCAGCCCTTGGCCCTTTAGCTGCAAATCGGCTTCTTATCACTGGAGGGGAAGAAAGGTCTGCTTTTTCCCTCAGGCGCTGAGTGATGGGCCTCTGCTTCAGCTCTCAAAATACGAATTTTAAAAGGTTTTAGTTGCATAAGAGAAAGATAGTTGTTCAGGTTTGTTTGTTTTTTTTTTTTTTTTTTAGAAGTAATAAACTCAAGGACAGGAAGGATTGAGTACATCAAGCTTTTTCCTAGTTGGAAGGCTTACCTGGGATGTTGCTGAGGTGACTGGGCATCAACCCTTAATGCAGCAGGCCACTGGTGAGCTCTGTGGTCCATTATCCTGCTACCATGCAGGGGCTGGTCTGTGGCTTTCTTTTTTTGAGAGATGGGCTGGACTTTTACTTAGCAGCACCTGCACTGACAGCTTCTGGCTGTGCCATGGTGGAATTAGAGGATTTCTTCCCTCCTCCATTGTGGCTTTTTTATGAGCTGGGGGCCAGGTGAGATTTGTTGCCCATTAGCAGGGAGACGGGGAGATTGGTGTGGTATGGTGGGTCCTACACCTGATCAGCATCAGCTGTGTGGTGTCCTGTGGTGAATAACCTGCACTTGATTGCTGTAATTGGTCCCAGTGAGCTATAGGTCAAACTAGCTTGTGCATATACTTGAGTAACAAACAAATCTGGGACTAGAAAACTGAAAACTAGATTGAAAGACTAATGTGATAAGATAAATGAGTTGTTGTACTTGGATTTACAAAGTGTGTTTTCCTGTTGAAGTGTGGGATAGTTTGGAGGGATGGTGTGTCCTATAACACAATGTTAATGCACAGGTAACGTGAGGAAGCCATTATTTAAGAAACAAAAAAGATTTGGCAGCATATGAGTTCCTCATATGGCATGGCCATGATCCATATAGTGCTGTGCAGAAAGGCCTTTATTAAAGCAAAGTGGGCAAGTAAGCTGGGGTGGTCTGGGAGACACGGTGAAGGGAGGCACTGAGGCAGACATTTGTGGGGTGGAGGTTCACACATGACTGAGCCTGGCCATGAGAAATGCATTTGGCTTGCTACTGACTGGAGTTTGCTTTTGTGCTTGGGATGGTATGGTCTTTGTGTGGGGAATAAGGCCTCTAGCAGGATGTGTAAGAAGCTCAGGTTTCAGTTTTGTGACTCATTTTCCCAGTAGTTGATGGAAGAGGGGGAGTGTGATGGGAATTCATGATGAGAAGTACTCCCATTGTTATCAAGAAATGGTGGGGAATGAAAAAACCATCACCACAAATTTGAAGTTCAGAAAACCTGAGCTACTCCTGGTAACTGAAGCACATGGCAGGTCCCACAGCTCACTTCTGCAAATGTGATTTTTTTCATATAGTTTCCAGTGAAGTATTGGGCACGTTTTCAAAATGTGGAAAATTTTGGACACCTTCTCATCTCACGCTGTTCTTGCTGCTGACATAGGTGCATGTGATTGGAGACATCTTGACAAGGGTGAGTGAGCCTGGTAGTGTTAACTCGGGGCAGGAGCTGCAAGGTGAGAGTTGCACCAACCTGACTAGTTGGATACAGGCTCTTTGGGTTGTATGTACATAACATGTCTGCATCTTAAAATGAAGTGAAAAGTCAGCTATAAAAAATAAAAACCAAATAAAAGCTATTAGAAGAAGAGATGTTGCCAAAACATTATGGTCTGGTTGCTTTTTGATACTTTTGCCTACCTTGCACCCCTAAGACAAAATCCCATGTAATGCCTTAATCGAAAGAAGCACACTAGGTGACCCCAAAGGCTTCCTTCTGTTGATCAAAGCACCAGGCCAGGCAAGATATCTGTTATTTTCCTCTAGGTCTTGATTGACTTCCTGTGATGACCAGTCCATTCAATCTGATGCTGCCTTCCCCCATCCTTTAGTGAGGTGGCCTGTGGTTGCATGAGTGCTGCGCTTGCACTTGGGCAACAGTTGTGTGCTCTTCTGGATGGCTGAAGTTTGGCAGCCCTTGCTGAGCACCTTGAGCAGTTTCTGTGTTGTCACACTCATGTGCCTACAGAAGGCCGTGTTATGTTTGACGTGCTTGGGCTGCTTTTGTTTTCTAGGATAAATAAGCATTTCTCCTGCAAAATAAACAGGACATGTCTGGCAAGAGGTTCTGTCCAAGGCAGAACTAGCTCTAATTTTTATTTTTACTTTTTGTGTCAAATCTGTTTGGTTTATTAGAGACATTCCTGATTTGTGGCTGCAAGAGTAGAGTGAAATGAAAGTAGGATCTTCTTGATGAAGGGGATTTGAGTGAACATTTGAGCAAATGAAAGAGGCCAGGGAAATTGGACAAGTAAAACCAGGCACTGATTCTTCATCTTTGATCAGTGCTAAAACAAAAATACACCAAGTAAATGCGTCTGTGTTTGTGTGTGTGTTTTTTAATTTTTTTCTTTTTTTCTTCTCTTAGGCTACTGTCTGGAAACTTTTAATGTTATTCTCGTACAAGTTTCTAGACACTGAGAATATCTTGAACTTTCAAAATGTAGCTGCAGGTAACTGTGGGACATTTACAACCAAGCTGCTGCTTATTGTGCTGTTGTATGTGGGAGATCAGACTGCTTGCAACATCTGGCTTTTCTGTTCCTTCGTGGACCTCCCACTCTAAAACCAATGCACATCACATCAGGTGGCTTTCAAAATGATGAGCTTTTCACTAGATCCTCTTTTCACTGCCCTGTTTGATGTAACTTTGTGAACGATATAGAATGGATTTTTAAAGGCTGGAGATACTGCAGTATAGAAACAAAAGTAGATGTAATTATGAGATTTGAGAACTGGAGCTATTGTAAGTAATGGACACACTGCTACATTTTAGAAGAAGAGTTATTCTTCAAATATAAATTGTGCTGGTATGTACTTGGACTATTAATTATGACTTTGATTCAGAAATGCACAAAGCACCATTTGTGTGCAACTTCAGCAAAGTTCACGTGGAAAAGCTGAATCATCCAAGCCATCTGAATGATGCACACTATTCAGTGGTTGTTCTCCTCAGCAGGCAGCTGGTGATCTCGCTTCCTGTATTTGTGGCGAGGGGGGAGAAAAGGAAGATGGGAAGGAGTCTCCATGGTGGGGGAGCCCTCTTGGTTCATATGTGCAAACTTAACAATTTTCCTGAGAGATCTTAGATTTGTGGTAAGTTAAAACTATGTTCACAGGATTGAAGAGGCAATATATATTACAAATAGGCTATTGTGTTTTTATTTTAAAGTAATAATGCTTTGTACTCTTTGCAGGCATGATTTGCTTAGTACAAGTTGTATTTCAAGCATTGCTTCATGGGGAGGACACAGGAGTTATGGTAGGGCTGGGTATCCTTCAGACTGGGTGGTTTCTGTGTCTCCTGCTCCTCTCTCAAAATCAGGAGGTGAGATTTAGTACCTCTCAGCCACCAGCCAGAAAATGGCAACTTGACTTATCTCTTGTGCTGGCTAGGTTGTAAACGGAATATTTAATTTATGTGTTAATGTACCTAAGCTCAATAGCAGTAAAGGGCTGTTTAATGCTGGAAAAACTAGTAGCTAAGGAATGGGAAACACAGGTGATAGGGTTGAAGGAAGCAATAGTTTTGCAGACTCTCCCACACACATCCTGCAGATGCAACATCTTCAGTTTTCCGTGTATAGGTTGTATCTGTTTTTCTGTGGGATATTTTGTTTACGCTAACATTGGCAAAGAAGTTAACTGTTTTTTATGCTCTACCCCTTCGTTACAGTCTGTCTTATCTATTTAGATCATAACGGGTTTTTTTTGGTAGCAAGAGGTATCTTAGAGTTGTAACTTCCTGAGCATGCTGTGTTGGTGATTTAGTTGGCCTTTAGGCACTTTTGTACTAAATAGTAATAATATAGTAAAAAAAAAATGCCTGAAGAGCAGCAGAATGGAAAAAGAAATGCAAAGAAGCTTTGCTCAGATCTTGTTGGTTCAGCGGTGAACTGAAGCTGAAGAGGAGCACTACCAGCGCGCATTCAAATCTGCCTTTGAGTCTATACCAAACTCTACAACTCTGTCAGAATGAATAATAATCTGCCTGGGAAATGATGATAAATTGCTTGTATTTGTAACCATCATGGAACAGAAAAAAGGGTTGGGCCTCGTTCTCAGCAGGTTCTTCAAGAGAGTCTCACAGTGATTGAGCTAGGGGGCACTTCCATTCCTTTTGGTGACTGTCATTTAAGGGCTGGCAGTGCCTGTCACATAACCTGAACAACATATAGTTCTAATGAGGGGACAACAGCCCTCTTATAGGGTTCTTTGCTTAGAAAACATTGGCCTTTGAGGAAATACTAAATATAATGATGTTGCATAGTCTTAAGAAGAGGTGACTGAATGTTGTAACAAACATGATAAGGATTTATGTAAGAAATTTATATGACAGATTTTTATAGTTGTCTGATACAACAGGCTTAAGTTACAGCATGGAGCTTCAAGCTTGGTAGAAAAACTGAAAGTCAGGGAGAGTTAAGCACCGGTTTAGGCTGCTGAAGGAGGCTGTGAAACCTCCATTATTTGATGTATTAAAGAACAGGTTAGGCAGCCTCTGTCAGATATAGTCCAAATATAATTGATCCTGCTGGGAGGGACAGACTTAATGATCTCTTGATGTCTCTTTCCAACCTTATCTGCAGAGTTGTGAGTAGGCTGTGTATAATTGCATCCTGGTAGAGTTCACCAAGGGCTTTCAGGTTGTTCTGGAAAAAAGCCACTGCATGCACTTCAAATCACTTTAACCATAGTGAAGTTCTTAGGTTTAAGGAAGCCCGAAGCAACTGAGTGACTCTGAGAAGATTCAGTTTAGTGGCACCATACAGCAAAAAAGGACAGAGAGCAGCAACATACAAAATCAATACTTTTGCAGTTTTGTAGTTACCTAGAATAAAATAATCATCTTCTGCAATTATCGTTGTCATTCCTTCAGTCGAGGCAGAACATCAGAAGAGCTGCAGTTGTTTTCCCCATAATAAAAGGAAAGTACCAGGGATGGTGATACACTTCTGAATCTTCAGGGGAAAGCATATTGATAGCTTTAAATATATTTTAGTCTTTGAAAACCAAAGCAACAGATCTACAAAATCTACTCTTTTATATTGCTTCCTTTGATATGATAGAGCTGAAAAGACCCCTCTTCACCCACACCCACCCTCCCTTTTTCTATTGTAATCCCTAGTTTTTAAAAAGTAAAATAACTTGTGGACAGGCAGGGGAGCTCCGTGCTTATGGAAGCAGCTTGTTTCTGTGTATAAGTTCCTTGTTAAAACAAGCTGTATAGCAAAAACTACCCACTTTCCTCCTCTTTCAACCAATGGGTGGCCCAGGGATAAGAGTTCTGGGGGGGAGACACAGTGATGGCATTATACTGAGAAATTAATTTCCCACACAGTGCAAGTCATCAGTGGCCAGAGTCTCCAAGAAGTGGCACTGGATGACTTGAGTATTTTGGCATGTGAATCTGTAGAAATCTCCAAAGAGGAGGAAGTGAAAGGAGGTGAGTCTCTTGCAAGCAATTTTAGAGATGTGGGACTTGATTCGTACATGAGTACGACAGCTCTCTTTAGCAAAAAGCATGGCGGGAAGTGAGATAGGCTGTGTCTCTTCTACCACTCAAAGGACTGAGCCGTCTGTTTTTCCATGTCATCGCTGAATATTGTATGGTTGGCTGCCTTTATCTCTTCTATGGACTATTCATTCTTTCCATAAGTAGCACATATGTTTCTTCAGGCCTGTCACTGTTCTCCTCACTGTGATTCAATGCACATGTAAAGGCAGTAGTTATTTTAGGAAGCAATAGCTCAGTCTGCGCACCAGATTCCAAGATATGTTCTTGGGCAAGTTTTCAGCTAAACCATTGATATGCAATTAAAGTGCTTTGAAGATATAAAGTGCCATGTTACTGATAAATACTGATTAGTCATGCAAATAAATGGAAATATTTTAATTAGGGCAATTTCAACATGACTTGTACTGTGGAAAAGAGCCTATATAAACACATTAAATAGATAATTTATTAGTGGGAACAACCTGTGATTAAGGGCGTTGTGGTTGGTTTGTTTGTTTTTGGTGGGGTTTTTTGGGAGGGAGGAATGTAGCAATGTGAGAGAATAACAATTTGATAAACTAAAAAACAATAACTGATAACCTCTGTTTTTCAAAGTATGCAGAAAGCTACAAATGAGGTATTTGTGTCCCTCCATCTCTGCATGAGCCACAGTACAACTCCACATATGTTGAGGATGCTCGGCTATGTACTGCCTGAAATGTGGCAGCTTTGCTAGCCGGTCGCTGTTTGAGTCTACCTACATGTCCTGTGACGCTGTAGTAGTTCTGTTCTGGGATTTACCATCCCTTTTTTGCCAGGACGCGTCTTTCTTGCGAAGTCCTTTTCTCAGGTGGTCTGCCAGCATCCTGACTGGGAGTAACAGTTTGAGACTGGAACATTTGTCATGAGGCTTTCTGGTGCTACATAGGAGATGTGTGTCAAATGTTGCTAGGTCTTTTTTATATTTATTTCATAGTCACTTTTGCATATGTGCGCCATTATGTGTAAGGCGAATATAAATGGATGGCCAGGATCAAGGTATCTTGTTATGCCCACATGGTCAGGAAGGCTTTGGAGAGTCAGAGCCAGATTTTTCATGTTCTTGAATGTGGTTGCACCCCATGCTTTTGCTTCTTTCGAAAATCAGGATCAGGTACCTCTGTGATAGGGAATGGAGCAGAATATCAGACTGTTGTTATTGATCTGTCTGTATTTATCACCTTTGACAGTATATCTGGGCAATGAAAGTGATGAATGTTTCGACTATGGGAATACATTAATGAAATTACGTCTTTTTCTTTTTAGTGCCAGGAGTTGTTTATAGTGGAGTGTGCCAGAGTTCAATTAACCTCCAATTAAAAATCAGGAGAGGCAACAGTTTACCTCATAGTGACCACCATGTAGCACCTCAATTTACCGTCACAACACCCACAGTCTCTTTAATTTATGAATAAAATGCAAAGGCTTAATGTGAAGTCAGTCTTCCAGTCCAGCTTCTAGTCTCAGTTCAATTTACCTGAGCTTTGTGTGAGTGCATTCATGTATGTGTATGTTTGTGGGTATACGTATACGTACCTGTGTATTTTTGAATGCCTGAATTTAAACTACTCATCTATAGTATTTATCAGAGATGGAACTGCAGGACTTGTCAGCTCTGTCTTTCAGAGTCACGTTCGCCTTTGATTCAACCCTTCCCAGAGAGCTGAGACTTTTAAATTATGGTCAAGGCACACGGCTCTGCCAGTTGCTACGTATCATTGTCCCCATAGCCATTCTTACCTAGAAAGGGGGTAAAACCAGGCTCAAGTGAAAGCTATAATTATGCAGCTCATGTGTAATTTGCAAATTTATGCCTGTATGAGAAAGATATTTCTCTTGCTTTTTTTTTTTCCTTAAACTGAGAATGTACAATAATATTTCACAATAATTTAGGTTATGATGCCTGAGTAGGCATTTAAATTTTTTTATGGCTGCCTACAAAATGTTCAGTGCAAAGCATCTTGTTAATCATTGCTATTCTCTATCTAGTGTAAGGGTTACACTCAAAGTGCAGCTGTGTCTGTGTCTGCTTTCAAAGAGCAGTCAAATTGACATTTAGAGTTGAGCTTTGAAAAAAATGCCTTGACTTCATGACCTTTCTAAAACTGGTATTTTCTGCCTTTTAAATAGGGACTTTCACTTGAAGGAATTTACAACAGATTTTTCTCTCAGTCCTTCACACTTAGATCCTGGCTCCATTCCAGATTGTAGAAACTAGATTTGTAATTGCCTTATTTACAAGGTAGGCTTTCCCCTCCTCCTTGTTTGCTTAACCTGACAGATTGTAGACTATCAGGCGCCACTTAACTTTTTAAAAAAAATGTTTTATTTTTGTTCCTTTTTTCTTAAAGAGCAATTTATTCTCTCTCAAAAACGTCATCAGAATGGATAGAAAAAAGGGGATTATCCTGGATTAAATTTATAGTACCAAAGAGTATGCCAAATTGTGGGTTTACAAGAATGGAAGAAATTAGATTAAAGTTATGCTTAGTTTTATTAACAGATAATTTGACTTTAAATTCCTGTTTTATTTTTCTGTGGATTTGCAGGTTTTGATAAAATTTGGCTAAAACAATGGTCTGAATTTCCATTCCAAGTTTAAAACAAGGCTCAAACATGGTAAATGTTTTGGGTAACAAAACTCCCACACCAAGCGGCCTCTGGCTTGAGACTGTGTGTTATTTAATTTATTTTTACCTTCAGTCTGCCTCTTTGATATCTGAATGGCATTACAAGTCTGAAGCGCAGCGCAGCAGGGAGAGACACACAGCCAGCACGGGAACATTTATCGGGAAGACTTGTGCTTTCAGGGCATGCACAAGCTTTTCTCTCCTAAACAGGCCACCACGTGCCCTTTTGGCTCCTCACTGCCCCCATCAATACCTTCCTCTTCCCAATGATCCTACCAGCAGGTCTTGGGTGCAGCATTTTTTTAGGAAGAGATAGCTGATGGGTTTGAGAGGGTGTAGTCCAGAGTTTGTTTTGGGACTAATGGGCTGTAAGAAAGCTCTCAAGTGAGCTAGTTATCTTCTTGATGTCTGTCTTTCTCGACTGGACTCCTCCCATTGCAGGAAAGGGCTTCAGCAGAGCAGCCAGGTCATGGAGTCAGGGGATGGACCATAGTTGGAAGGGCTGGGGTATCTATCTGACTATCTTGTTGTGCTGGGGGCACCAAGTGTTGCTGAAGATCCCTGAGGAGGATTGTAGACTAGAGCAAAGAGGAAACTATCCCACACTGAAGCATGTTTGGTATCTGCACAGTCCATCCACTCATTGTCATTGTGTGAATGGTATCACCACTGAACCTCACTCCTCCGAGACTGGCACCAAGTAACTTACCAGCATTGGTGCCCTGAGGCATTTGTGCCTGTGGTACTGGTCAGAAGGTCTATGTCTGAGAAAGGTCTTTCTCTTGTATGCAGTACTCTGGTGCTCACCTACTGGAGCCTCCTCACCCTGCCCCTTTTACAGACCATGCAAGGGCATTAGAGGTACAGCTGGAGACATCTGGTGCTTTTCTGCAAACTGCAGCATCTTGTGTTGGTAACCATGGCAGACCTTACATCACTCTTTGCTGGTTTTGGCCAAGATGGGAACTTCTGTGTGAGTATGCAGACAGTGACTACTAAAGTGTGTGTTATTTATACAGCATATTCTCATATCACTTTCTCTAGATTTATTTCAAGTGGATCCATATACCAAATACCACTGTCTGAGCAGATGGCTCTTGAAGTCTGACTGGCTGGGTACTCAGGCTTTTATTTGTATGGGTCTGCTGTAGGAGAGTACCATACAGCTATTCAGCTAGCTGGGCTACTGAGGAGTTGTCAGTGGTGACCAGCACTGCTTGGATTTTCTGGTCTGCTCAGCCCCTCTTTTTTATCTGAAATAGATTGAAAAAAGATTCTGAATTATACAAATTGACTTGCTTGTAACAGTGTGATAAGCAGCTTGTGTATAACAGCCTGGCATACAAGTCCTTCAGAAACGGCTTCCATGGTTTCCTGTTTGTTATTTATGGCTTTTGACTGCCTGGATAAGCTGTGCAGGTCTCTCTCTGCTCCCTGGCAAACTACTGCAGTGGGAGAAAAAATACTTTTTTTTTTTTTTTTTTTTTTTTTTTTTTTTTTTTTTTTTTTTTTTTTTTTTTTTTTTTTTTTTTTTTTCCCCTCTGTGAATGAACGTGGGTATTCATACAAAGCACAGACTGCCTGGTCATGCACAAAAATAAAAATCTATTCAAGACAATTATGACAAAAAAAGGAACATGAGTCAAATAGATCATCTTCTGTAAACCTAGATGATAATGAGGTCTGCAGAATCTACTTAACTTAGGCCCTGGTCCTGCAAGCGTTTATCAGTGTGTGAATACGTTTATGTAGCACTGTTGACCTCTACAGAACTGCTTGAGTTTATAAGAATAGTCCAAACAATATGGAATATCCAGAGTCATTTTGTTAAATCTCATCTGCTTTAATGTGTCAGTCTTTAGGCTGTGGTCATATGTATTTTGTATTTCATAGGAAGCGGAAGGCTATCCCAGAGGCGAACAGCTGTTAACTGCTCTGAGTGCAGGTTCCAGGGCTGCTGCAGCTGCCTGTGCCATCTTGCATCTCAGCAATAGGAAAAGGAAGGTCATGGTAGAGAAAGTAATGTTTAACTTGTATATTACAGAGTTTTATAAGAATGAATATTTTTAAAACTCTGAGGCAGTCAAGAGCTAGCTGTGGCTCTTTGTATCTCCTATTTGGGGTCAACAGGGTGACTGACATTTGATAGTACATGTAGCTTATTACAAGGTTTAGATGTGAAAGTTCTTATAAATGCCATCAGGAAGAAAACACAGAATGACTTGTTTGGCCTCATCCACAAGCTAAAACAACTAAACAAAAAGGGCTTTGGAGATAAATGACTGTTTAAAAGCACTCTGGTAGGCAAGAGCGAATTTTTTAGGATTTTTTTCTTTTTTAAAGACAAGAGATTCAAAGCATGTGCATGTTAAATATGATGGCAATGAATGCTGATAGTCATTTATGACTCTTCTCCTTGCTGATACATTGAAGACCTGTCAGCTGTGGTCTCTCAGTAGACACTGAGCAGAGTGATGCTCATTCCTGCACCACCTTTGCTGTTGAACTGACTGAAATGTGGAAGTCCAGATGTCTCTTTAGGGTATAGTTTCATGCTTTATTGTGTACATGTGTATTATAAGAATTCATGTTTGAATTGATTCCGTGCCAGTGAAAAAATAATGTATAACTGAGTCATAATGGAAACCTGGATACAATGAACAACAAGAGAAGAACTTGAAGGGAAAGAATGAGAACAGGAAGTCTAATCTTCAGCTTTTCTATATATAGAAAACACCTCAAGGGTAAGCACATACTGTTTTGTATAAATACATTTGAAATGTGTTTTGTAGGCACATATTTTCAATGTGTTGTCATGATTGGAAACACATGTAGGCTCTGAAAAATTATGCGAAGCATGCAGAACCCTTGCCCATGCACATAAGTAAAAGCTATGTGCGGTGTATACGTGTGTAAATATTTAGCTGGAGGAACAGCCACATAAGAACTACTTCAGAACGAACAATCCCCAAGTCAGGAAGCCACAAATTATAGGTCTGAAATTTACCACACTGGCATGTCTACATAAATAAAACCAACTGGAAAGATAGGAGGGAGGAAAAATGTGTTTACAAATAGTATTAGATTAGAGAAGAGGAAAAATGCTAAATGCTTTTCTTGGCTCTAATCAGAAGGCAGGAAGATTATTATAGACAGGAGCTTGCAGACTGCAGCTAAACAATTTCCCAGCTCTGAGTTTGAGTCTTGATTTTTATTTACGTGTATGCATACAATCAGGCCTTTACACATAATCATTATTTTGACAGAGACCAAGAGGAGGCATGGTTGGATTTGTTTTTCCCCTTTCCAGGAACATTGCCATCATCTTAATCCCTTTTTATCTTTGCCAGGTCTTAGTGATGGGGTGATGTCATATTCTTTATCTACCTTTTATCTACCATGATGAGGCCTTCATCCTGACCAAGGGTGTTGGCTGTTTCATGAATGTTGAATTGGGAAGCAGCCATAGGAAACCTGAATTCCTACTGCAGACGGCAACACTTCAGCTAGAGTAAATACAACTGATGCTTGTAAAACCACAGGGACAACTGCTTGTTGCCAGAAGGCCTTATACAGGTGTTGGTACATCAGTCCTTTTCCAGTTCTCCCACCCTTGGCCTGTGCCTTGCCAGAGCAAGTTCCCAGAGCTTCTCTTCCCCACACAGTTGTCATGCTTGCAGCTTGAACTCTGCTACAGCTGGAGCTGCTTGGAGGCTTGGAAAAAGTAGCCGCCTGGAACGACTGGTTGCTTATCAGATCCAGGTGTTCCTGGAACTGGCAGGACAGCAGGTAAAATACCATCCTTTGAACTGAAGGGTAAAAAAATGGGATGTCATTAGATCTGAAGAGCAGACTGTGTGCATTTTTCTGGAGCTGTCTTTTCCTTCTGTCTCTGTGAAGAGAATCGCTGAGCAGACGTGTAATTGTCTCTGATGTGGAGCATCCCAACGTGGCAGAGAAAGCCTAGTGCTCTCCTCATCTCCTGGTTGGGCCTGGGAGGTCTGTAGCATGACTGGCAAGAATGTAGCAAGAATCGCTCCTCTTCCTTACGCAGACTTCTTGCAGCTTCATCCGTGTCCTCTGCTTCGCTGGCTTGGAGGGTGTAAGGGAAGAGGAGGAGAAGGGAAAGCACTATGTAAGTTGGGGAAACTCTCTTATTATCCATCAATGTCTGAAACTTTTAAATAGAGGGGTTGGAAAGCAAGTGTTTTCTCAAGATGGCGTGTTGTGAAGCTAGAGCTGAACACACTGGTTCAGCTGTGTTACCTGCCTTCTCTGGAAAAGAAATATGAGGAGTTTATTCTGTAAATGCCTGGAAGCTGGAGGGTTGGTGTAGGGAACTCTCTTGCTCCAGAAGGATCAGTAGGTTTAGGAAGTTTAGTTCTATCTTTAGGTTCTGGTGTTGGACATAGTAAGCAGATGTATATAACACTAAGGAAAGTGGCTGCTGAGATTTGGTCAGCATTAACATTGTTACATGGCAGCTCCTGGAACTGGAGCGTGGTAGCACCTGGACTAGAGGTGTTTCTGTGAGAGGGTACCTCCTGTTCTCACCCCAAGAACTAACTTCTGTGTCATTGTAGCTATGGAATTCATCAGCTTTATTAACTTAAAATTGTGAGGCTTTGGTCAGCAATTAGTAGTCTTTGCACCTTTTTAGTTCCTATGTTTGAAAGGTTAACTGTTACTATTAGTGGGCATCTAATAACAAATACTTGGTCTGGGTGGTACCTGAGGATTGCAGTCCCTACAGCTGGGAAAGAGAAGCTCTCCATAGCATTTCATGGATCTATGTCTGCTCCTCAGAACACTTCCATCTGCTGGAGAGAACAGCCATCGCTTTCCTTGGGTGTTTCGGGGAACTGAGACGGAGGTAAGCCAAGTTTGCGCAGCAAAGCAAAGCGAATGTGGGAATGGAAAGCCCTTGAATTGTAAACTAGTGTTCTACAGCTGGACTGTCTTCCCTGCTGCCAATCTCTTAACTATTCAGTGGCTGTGGATCATTCAGCAGTACATGGTGGTGGTTACTACCAGTTATTCAGTCCTTGAAATTACCTCTGCTTGATGGGGTTCCTGTGCCTACAGAAAATTTGTCTGAACTGTATTTAATGAAGAACACGAAAAACTTAAGTCTGCAAATTAGCACTGAGAAAAACATCCAGTTGAATATTTCTATATCCAGAACAGGTTTTAATTTTCTCTTAAGATTTTTAGTTACCACTTTTACCTGTTTATTGTGATCCCACTTTCTGTTTGCAGTAACAGAAGTGATTAGGGTCTAAATCTTATTTCTGTGTGATTCTCCTGGATTAGAATGTATAGAGTTCTCCTTACTGGAGAAGTGGGAAAGAAATGGTTTGAGCTGCGGTACAGAAGAGTTGTGCAAAGAGAGGCTTAAGATTAGTACTTTGCGACGTTTCCACTGCTTGATCCACTAGTGAGTGTATCTAGTGTGGTCCCTTTGGGGAGAAGATACATGAACTGTTTTCACCTTCCTGCAGAAGAAGGCCGAGTAGACAGCTGCAGGAGGGGGAGTTTCTGCTTGGTTGTAATCATTGGAACAAAGCTGTTACATTCCTCAGGTTTCAGTAGAGTCGGACTTACATGTGACACTTTCAAAATATCTTCCTGAGTATTTCCCAAAAACTTTTTAGCTGTTTGTAATGTTCCTTTTGGATTTCTTAAATGTGACAGGGCAGGATTGGGAAAAGACATATTTAACCTGACTACCATTCATGGGATTAAAAGTCGGTTTTAACTAGTGCTTTCTTGAGTTCCTCATGTAGCTGTAACCTCTAACATTTTACACAACTGAATGCTGTTCAGCATAACCAGCTTCTGTTGTGCTTTGGTTAGATAGATCTGACGGAGTTATGTATAGAAACTAGATGTCTTATTAGACTCTCCTTATCTCAGAGCATAAGATGTCTAACGGAGCCTCCCACTGAAACCTGAGCTCTTCAAAGGACAAGGCCTGCATGCAAGTATAGGTCCTTGCTTCCCTCTCCGCTGAAGGAGGTCAGTTCACCAGCTGTCACATTCTGCTCCTTGAACCAGCACTTCATCCAGCCACAACACAGTGATTGGTCCAGAAAGTGTGTTGCTGATATAAATCTTCCATGAGCCAATGAGTAGTTAAACACTGTATGGCTGGTGGAGGCCTAGTCATATGCTGGTTTAAATTTTTTTATGGGAGGTTATGCTACAGAGAAATCTTGAAATGCTACAGTTGAGTGTTTCTGGCAGCCAGCTTAAGGGATGGGATAAGAAAGGCTTTTTAAAATACACTGCTGTATAAATGTATGCTTAATGTGTGCATGCATATGTAGTATTATTTATTAAACGAGTAGCTCTGCATAGCATGAGATGGGAGCAGCTGTTCTGCACATGGCTCAGTTATGGTGCTGCTTCCCAGCAGAGCCCTGCCCCTGTCCTCTCCTGCCAGGTGCCACCAGCCCCAGAGCATGGCAGCAGCGGCAGCACCTTACAGCCTGTGGCAGCCTCCATGGCTGTGCTGGTGCTGCAGGGGGAGCAGTGCCCTGGACCCTGGATTTGGGGTGTAATTGTTGCGGGTATTATTAATCTTCCAGCTCAGGATTTCTGAGAAAGCAAACATCAGCACTTAATCTGTAGGGATTTTCCTTCTGAGGATGGACAAAAGCTCTCAGTTACAGAGAATGTTCAGTAAGAAGTGCTTATTGAGAAGAAAGAAAACATTCTGGATGTCAGTAACAAAAAAGAGGGTGGTTAGGGAGAATATCAAAGAAAGCATCAGATCTCTCATCTTCATTAGGTTAAACAAGTGTAGCTCTATTACTCTCAATACCATAAATGACTTCTCCCTGAAATTATTAACAAGGCAACCCATAAGATCAGAGCTTTCAGGTAAGCCTGAGCAATGCACAGCAACCTGATATAAGATGTAAGAATTACTTTTCAGTAGGAACCACAGTGTCTTCAAATTCAGCATCAATCTGATGGTTAAGAAACAGAAGAGTTTTAAAGAGTGGATCTAAATAACATGAGAAAGTTTGAGAGAAAAACAAGAGGAGCAGCTAAAAGGATAAGCTGTTTTAAGTGGTATCAAGGCTATTTAGATTGGCCATTATTAGAAACTAAGGGCGAATGTTTGTCACTCATTAAGAAAGATTTAAAAAGTACCAATAATAAAATGAAAAATATAGTATGTGTAAACAAAAAATTATAAGTCTATTAGAAATAAAAATATGTCTATCAAAAAATGGAATTCATGAAATAGAGTAAAATGGAAAACACTAATTTCTGGTAAATAATGTCAGTCCTTTTTATTTGCTGAAGTCACAAAAAATTAACTGGGGAGGAGAACATACCAAAATCCCTTCAGATCTTTAGAAATAGAAACCAGGGAAATAATTTGGTACTGTTTGAGTTGTAAAAGAAGTAGGAAAGGATGACAAGACCATAAGAAACAGTGTTAAACGAATCCTTGTAATAAATGTTTCTAGAGGAGAACTTTTTTTGTGCAAAATAAATCAAAGGAACTGTCTCAAGCAAATATTACAAGGATCTCTTTTAAAACAAGTAAGTAAAAAAAGAAGATAGATCATCAGCCTTTGGCAACTGGCAGTATTGATGCAGAATTCTAAAGCAACTGGAAAAAGGAAATGCTAAATTATATACTCTGGTATGTAATTCATTAGCTGAATTAGTGACAGGGTACTAAAGGAGGAATAGAAAGTGGCAAATTAACGACCAGATGGATTGAAAAGTATTGAGATCAATCCTAACTCTTTTATATTTTTGTTTTGTTTTTTATATGAAGATGACATTTTTCACAAACCCAGAGTTATTTGGATTAATGAGCAAACCCAAACTGAAGGTGCATCTGGTTGATAGAGGATGTGGTGCTGTAGGTGGGTTAATTCAGATCAGGAATTCATTTCTGAAGCAAATCTTGCGACTATCTCCGCTTACCTTGCCGTGGTTCACACAGTAGGCTGATCTCACCTAATATGAAATGAGTATAAAATTTATAAATGAGTATAGAATTTATGCTCATTTCATATTAGGTGAGATCAGTCACACGCGCTCCAGGAGTGCACTGCTAATCCAGCTATGGCTACTCATTTGCAATACTTGCATGTCAGACCCTTGGCATCACCTATCTTGTTCTACAAATGCGTTGTTGTTGGCCTGCTGCACTGCTTCCCCAGGTACATATCAGTGCAGTGCATTTCCAGAAATCTTTTGTCAGGGCTATTGCAAAAGGCTTGTGACAGCCAGGCAGCTACAGGTCTTTTGTGAGTTAATAGCTAATTAAAAAGTGGCAAGTAAAGGTCAGAAACAAGGTATGGAAAAGGGGAATGAGGGTTATAGTACATTGGGGCTCCTCATCTACTCCTCTTTTTTTTTTTTTTTAATGGCAAAACTAATATGCAGCAGAAAAGAAGTGCTTCTTCACACACCACACAATTACATTGTGAGAATTGGTGTGGGTTTTGTTTTGCTGAATACACAAATGGGTTCAAAAAGCAAGGAGAAATGTTTGTGGAAGGAGAGGCTGTTGAGAGCCATAGTATACAAAAGTGTGCAAATCTTCCCTCAGGATGTGCCCAGACTGTAAAGTGGCAGGACTCCTCGTGGAGGCCTTGCTTTACACTGTCTCTATTCCTGTGCCCACTATTTTGGTATCTGCTGTTGGCCGTTGTCAGAGACAGAGTCTGGGATTACCTTTACTCTGACCCAGTTCAGACTGTTAGATAAAAATTCCACTGATATTTCCTTTTCTATCCTGACGTGCAAGTAATTAACAAAAAATAACATGTGAAATCAATTTTCTTCGTCTCGTTATCAAAGATACAGGTGCTTCACCTCTGCACCCCATTGGAACACCAATATTATGCGTACTACTTTTTCCATGGTAGCCTTGGGCCAAGCACTCTGTAAAGGGTCAGGGATGAAATCTGCACAAGCATGTTCTTCTTGAATGACATTACATTGCCTTGCAATGGCCAATGAAGCTTGCTTCAGTTCTAGAGATCCTGCTGGTCCTGTGAAGGCTTGCACAGGGCCTCTCAACCTTGTGCACCACCTGTAATCTCACTTGCGGACTCTTGCTGCAGTATCCAGCTGTGGGAAGTGCTTTGTTCACACTGTCTCTGTGTTGGCTCTGGGAGCAATGTTGCCTTGGGCATTTGGGCCAAGGCTCAATTGCATCAGGGAGATGGCTGGAGGGGCATGGGGCAGGCGAAAGGGTGCTTTGCCAAGTGGAAAAAAAAGCAAGGACACCTACAGGATACGTTGGTAGTTTTTGACTGTGGGAAGAACCAGTGATGTCATAGCTGTGGTTACAACTGTTGTAGCAGGCTGTACCACACGAAGGGAATGACTTTAAAGTGGTGCCACTGGGGAAAACAGGTAGAGCTCCTCACAGAGCTGGAATTGGAAAACCAGGTGGGTCAGTGTCCTAGCAAACAGAAACTGCCTAGGGGTCTGTGGAGAGCTTTTCTATGCTTCAAAGATCCTTTTAACTCTTCAGTAAAGAACTGGTGAAGGCTTTTGGAGAAAAGGTGTGTGACAAAACAGGAATCTGTACCATTGTCTTGCCTAATGCATCTTCTCTCTTGCCTTTCCAATTCTCCTTTTTCGCTCTTTCCGTAACCATTCACTTTTGTTTCCCTTTGTCGCTGTTTTGTATACACAAGGAATTCCTATACAACAGGAACTGCTGGAACTAAAAATATAATATGTGAGCTTGCACTGTTTGTTGAAGTGCTGTTATGCCCAAACCCTTGCATCACAAGTTATTTGGATCTGAGCAACTGTTTATAGTGATGGAACAACTCTGTAGGAGTAGTGGTGGGGTGGAGGAGCTCTGAGCCCGGCTCAAAGTGTCAGAGGATGGTGTGTGGCAATACCACTGAGTTACGCTGGCCGCAGGGGTGGAGAACAGCAGAAGGGCTCTGTCTGTTTCATTTCCAACAGCTTGAATTTTGTTGCTTTCAAAGGAACTTGCCCAAAGACTGGTCAGTTGTGATATAGAAGGAAAAGAAATCTCTGCTATTTGTTGATGTGCTTGAAGGTTAAAGTTGACGATACCATAGATAACATTGTCTTTTTAATCAAGGAATATTTGGAAGGCTTTTCTGAGAGCTGGTTAAGCAATTGCTGCCTCATGACAAAGCAGAAACCAGGGGGATATCCTCAGTGTGCCTGCACGAGAAACTTTCAGTGCTTTTACACAGAACTGCTGTCATTAGCAATGAAAAAGTGTTGGTAGAGGTGTCACACAAGTTCTTAGGGTTTTATTTGTTTTTGTTTAGTCAGGTTACAATCTAGTCCTAACATTTTCATGTTCTTCATCTACACAATAGGGAGATCTCCAGACTTAAGTCTTTACCAATGTGAAGTGCCCTATTGAGGGATGTATGAACCTAGAAGAAAAGTGACTTGGTAAAGAAGGAACGGCGAGTCTCAATTATGTTTCTTGAAGCCTAGTGCTTAGGTGCTAGTACAGGAGCCTGTTCAAAACATATAGAGAGATTTTAACCACTAGACCACAATGACTCAAATGTTTACTAAGATATATCACAAAATGCTTTTATTTCCTTCTCTCACTTTATGACTGACTGTTGATGATGAAAAATGGAAATAAGCTGGGGGTGTAGAAGAGGGGTAAAAATCGTAGCTGGGCAGAAAGAGTGAGTGCAGAGCACCCTTTATCCTCCTCATCCTGGTAGGTTTGTTGCTGTGCTGGGGACAAATGCTGTGGGGGAGGGAGAGAAAGAGGAAGTAACAGTCGCAGACGCTTTGCAACGTCAGCAGAAAATACTGATGAGAAGCAACAAACGCCATCTGATGCCGGTGCTCTTTCTTGTGAAGGTGTCACCACAGCAACGCTGACCCCCTTTGCTCCTTGTAGGTGTGAGAGCTCAGCAGTCAGCTTCCCTCAGCCCAAGAATAAGCACAAGGGAAATAAGCTGTGGGGGAATTTGACTGCTCAAAATTCAGTTAATTCAAATGAATATGGATGATGATGTGTATATACCTAATGAGAGTGTCATTTGAAAAGCCATTACTTGATAAATAGATGTGCAAACAAAAAGACCACAGTTTTTCAGCATTTTCTTAACAATGTTTCAAAAATTGACCTTTTGTAAGTTAAAGATTTTTGAAGGTAGTGATTAGGCTCTGCATTTCAGATGTCTGTATTGTGACAGTATTTGAATTTAAATGCAGCTTATGTGACCCTAAAGTATGATTGAATTCAATGCACTCTCAGTGACCTATATACAAACTGATTAAAGTCTATTGATGAATTGTTGAGTTTGATGACCCAAGTCAATGGTTGCATTGACTTTTTATCTATTTATCTTACAGCTGGAATGGGACATCCCTCTTTTGGGTTCTTTACAAGTAATTAGAAGGGCTAGCCTTAGGAATCTTAGAGCACAACTCTAGAGTTATCTGAAAAAATAAATCTGAGATATGTGAAAATAATGTTTTTTTTTTTTTT
>VWYH01003690.1:142999-245400 GCA_013399365.1 Pampusana beccarii | reverse complement strand
TTTTTTTTTTTTTCAGAAGACTTTCAAATACTCTAAAATATTTTTGTTTTCAAGAAAAACTAGTTTTTTTCCTTTTCAACTTTTACTTTTGCAAAATGACCCTGTGTTTGGAATAGAAATGGTTGAGTGAGAATGTGTAATTTTTTAGAATATGAAACAGTTGTATAAAGGTCTTATTCCCTTGTCTGTGAAAAAGCATGCTTTAAAAACTTTAATTTTGGATGACTTGCCAGAACAGCTCAAATGAATGAATGAAGGAGAAGGATGTATTGGCTTAGTGAGAAAAGAAATCTTCTAATGGAGTGTATTTTTGAAGGTGTGTAGTCTCAGTTCATTACCATATCTCTAACAATGATATTTTGTGGTTGGATTGTTAACACAGATTTTTGTGGATGTACACAAATACACAGGTTCTCCTAAGCTTGTACTAATATTCATACATATCCTGCTTTTTGCAAATATATGCATCTTTCTACTTCTGGGAAGCCTTTTAAATTTTCACTACAGGTTTGTGGATGATCTGCTAGTCACAGGTAGGTTTGGATCTGACAGAGAATGACAGGCTCATTGGACCACTCAGGCTGGGGGAGAGCTCAGGAGGTCTCTGTCCAACTTTCTGCTCACAGCAGGCTCAGCTGTGAGCTCAGACCAGCTCACTCAGGGCTTTATCCTGTTGAGTGTTGAAAACCTCCAAGGGTGGAGAAGGTACCACCTCTCTAGGTGACTGCTCCCGCTGTCCTCTTGGGGAACGAGGTTTTCCTTATATCCAGTCTGAAGCTCTCCTGTCTCAACTTCTGCCTGTTGTGTCTCATGCTTCTGTCATGCCTCACTGGGAAGAGCCCACCTCCATCACCTTGCTGATCCCCTTGTAGGTGGTGGAGGGCTGCTGCTAGATGGCCCCTGAAGCTCTCCATTCTCCAAGCTGTAAATGTCTCAGGCCCTCAGCATCTCCTCACAGGACAAGTGCTCCAGCTCCAACCATCTTGGTGTCCCTTGCTGAACTTGTTCCAATTTGTCACTATCTTTCCCATATTGGTGGGGGGGTGGGGGTGGGGGGCATGGTCCTAAACTAAATACAGTATTTAGATGTGGTTCAAACCAAGCAAAGGGGGATAATTATGTCCCTCGATCCCCTGGCTGAGTTCCCATCAATATATCCCAGGATGTGACTGACTGCTGGCTTTCTTGCAAGACCACCACACTCCCGGTGTATCTGGAACATCTAGTTTCTGTCACGAGGTTAGTGATGAAATTGTCCATGTGAATATTTAAAATGTGAGGCTGTTGCAGACTCTCTGGTGAATCAATACATTTTGAATTTATACAGCCACCAGCCACAAGAAGCAGCAGTAGTGTTAAAATGACTGGAGCTTTGAAGGCTTTTTATCAGAGATGAAAGGAAAGCAGTGGCAGAAGGTTGTGCAAGAAAAGACTTTGAAGGAAAGAGTGGGATTTAGGGTGCTGTACATATATTAAACTTCTTGATTAGTATAGTGCTGCAATAAAACCAGTGTCTTATGTTTAACTTTGGCAACCATTTGTTTTCAGTACATTTAAGTAATTTTCTGGTCTCTTTGAAGATGTTCTGTTTTTCTTTTCTGATAATGCTGTCATTATAAACATAGCTAATATATTGCTCTCCTGTGAAACAATCTGAGGAACTCCAAACACCTTAGAGGTATTAGCAAATTTTTACAACGTTCCTCCATGTAGGTAATTACTGTGCACCTCCTTTAAAAGTGCTGAGGTAAATCTGTGGAAGTCATCAGTTCAAAGTCAAGTCTGAGTCAGTGCCAGAGTTGGTGCTGCAGCCTTGGAGTGCTCGTTCCCTCCTCAAAAGCTTTCAGTCCCATGTTGTCCATCAGCATTTTTTTCTTAAAGTCTCACACTGGAGTTTAGCCGAGTGGTAGAGGTAAAAACATGGCTGATTTCCTCTCCTTTGATTTTGCAAATAGTACTCCTATGAGGCTGACTTGATCTGAGGAAGGAAGAAATACTAAAGTGACGTCTATAAAACTCCACCATTCTCTCAACACTGGAGTGTTCAAGAATGGGTTAGTGCTCACAGTTTCAAGTTCACTTCATTATGTGTAGCAAGTTCAAACAGAAAGGAAACCTCACAGAGGAAGCTGGAACATCTTTACTGCTTAGAAGGAAAACTTTCTGGTAGTTGGTAGCTTTCAATCATAAATGTTAAGTGCCAGCAACTGATTTGTATGTGACAGATGGATACGGCAAATATGCATCGCAGCGGTTGACAGAGACTGATCTCATCCCACTTGTGGTCTCCTCAGCCTGTGGCAGAAATCATGCAGGCAATAGAGGTTTTCTTTGTGAGTGATATGTAATCTACTTTCAGTAACTTTCCCATGTCTTTTGGTACATTCATCAGTTACTTAGTTGGCTGAATAGTCAAAGGAAGGCTCAACTGATACTTTACTTTCCTGTCAGGTACAAAACAAACATGCACGGAGCATTTTGAATTAAAAAGACACAATGTCTAGTGGGATTCCATTGCAAATAATCTGTGAACTAGGTCACTTTTCTTCTTATTCCTGTGACAACTGTTGCTCAGCTCAAGGAGAAAATATAAATCCTATGTCTTGAATTTTCAACCAGACAGATGTGTTTTCCCCTGTGCGATGCCCAGATTCAATGGATTTGAAATCTGCTGTAGGAACACAATAGAGAAGTAATTTAACCTGTCTGCTTTCACCAAGCTCTTCCCATCCACGTGAGCTGCCCTCGTGTTCCTGGTACATATTGTTTTGCTTATTCTGCTTCCATGATCCTTCGCTTCCTCACAGGGGGCTTGCCAGATAAATGAGAATTGGGAATTCCTAAATTTTTGTGGTTCCTCCACCCCAAGGTTTCTTGTGTCCTTGTAGCCATTTTGGCAAACTATCAAGGGCTTGGAAGTTCCTTCAGAAATCTTCTGCTGCAGCCTCCCTCACCAGCCTGGATGGAAGCCTTGTGATTTCTGCAGCATGTATTTACATACTTTTATGCATAATTTTTGTCTCTTTCCATCACTCATACTACCCAAATTTTTTATTCCTGTGGTGTGCAGCATCTACCTCAAAGGTTAGTGAAGGTCTCTTATTGTCGCTGCTGTGGCCATAGTGAATAATTTTTTTATGCTGTGAAATTTGCCATCTATGTTTCAACCTAATTTTCAGTGGATCAGTATTTGCTTTGCCTCACAGAGCAATGCTATCAATTCTGCTCCAGCTTCTAGTATCAGTTCACTGTAGCCGTGAGTTCCAAACACTGTACTCAAATGCACTTCCTTCAGTCCATTTTGTTTATTGCCTTGGATTGTTTGTTCCTTCCCTTTTTGTTTTACATGATGGAGAAAAAGTTGTGTTTTCTCTATATAAATCACAATTTAAAATATTTATGTTGAATCCCTTATCAGTTATGCCCCACTACAAAGCATTGTTTGTATTAAAATCCATCTTCCTACCAGAGTTGGAATTTTTTTTTTCCTGGCAATTCTTGATCATTCTTTTCACTCTTTGCTATTTAGTCCTACATAATTCTTTCTATTGTTTGTTAGTGATGGTTATTTTCCATAATATTCCGCAGCAAACTGCCATTAATTTAAACAAAAGCATTCTTAAACCCATTATACTATTCTCTTCCTCATTTGACTGAAGTCTTTGTTCCGTTTTTGACCACAGCAGAACATTAAGCAGAAGCTGCATTTGAACACGTTTTACACCTCCTCTTTTAAATTTATTTGCAGCAACAAAGCTATTAAATCAATCAGTTGAGTATTTTCTCCTTCAAATGTTATTAATGGAAATCTAACAACAAAGGTGCATATACTTGCCTTTGTCTTGCTCTGTGTCTTCAAATGATACATTGGAGAGAAGTCTTTACAGACAATACCTGAGCTATCGGTTGGAAAAGTAGAAAATGACTCTGTTGGTAAAGGCGGGACAGGGAAGAGAAAGCAACGTAAAATAAGTTTATATTATGAAGGATATACGAGTGCTTCCCAACATGGATGCAAAGTACTGTATGTATGCAATACAAACACCAGTCACTGAAGTGTGATGCATTGATTTGCACAGTCAATAGCTAACAAGTAAATTAATAACAAAAAAAAAAAGTGTGCAGCCATAATAGAAACTTTCCTCAGATTCATCTGTTTGGTAATTTCTGTCTTGGCTGGAAGTGGCTGAGGTTATGGCAGTCCTCCGCTGCCTGCAGTGGCACCAGCTCTGAGGTGAATGGATTACGAGTGTGTTGTACTGGCATGTTCCACTCCCACAAAAGATGCATCTTCATAGCAAAGTATCTTCTGGGTGCACTGAGGTACTTAAAACAATGTATGTTGCTCAGTGTGAGCAAGGCTTTCAAGTTACTCCTCGCATGATGACATGAGTCATCCATTTTCTATGTTCTTACGCATCTGCCAAGAGTACTAGAAAGCCTTATAATTACAACAACCAGTATTTGTGGCATCAGCAAGGCCCAAATTAAATTTCTTCTGGGTGTCCTACAGGTGGCACTGTAATTTCAGCATCATGAATAGTAAAGCATTCAGATCTTTGGATGTCTCCATTACTTGCCTTTGGACCTTGGAGTTTCCCTGCCACAGCAGGGAGGGATCTGAGGAAATGCAGGAGAACCCCCTGACAGCAGCATCCTTCCCTCCTGCTTTGCAGGAAGCAGTCTGTAATTTCCAGTGAGTCAAAAAGGAAAAATTCTCTTCAAAGCATGCAGTGATCTACCTTATCTTTAGTAATGCCTATCACTTTGAAGAAGGATGAGATTTAACAGAGTGCATGCTCTGTCTTTTCTAGAGTAATGTGATATGTGAAGTAAGTAGAGAGTTGTGTGGAGACAGCAATAAAGATTATTTAGATATTTGTGCTATAGTTAGATGTTTATTTATTCTTGAAGTTCAAATACCTGTGTCTGAAACTGTTGAATACACAAGCTAGAAAAGCATCCAGAACTACAAGGTTTTTATTTTTCTTTGTTCCCCAAGCTGAGTGAAAATGTAACTAACAGAAGCATCTGTCTTGTATTTTGAATGGGGCTATTGATTTTGACTTGCCACTGCATCATGTAGTAAAAAGTGAAAATGGGAAATAAAGATTGTTGATTCAAAACTCTTGGACCCATGTGCTCTTCTGCAGACCTTTCTGTCAGCCCCATCGCTGCATGGGTGGTGTTTCCTGGGACACACCTTGCAGGTGACTCAGAAAAACCAAACCGGTAGCGCTTCATGCCCCATCCTTCTGTTTGTCTTGAGGGCTCTCTGGCCTCAGCACAACTGAGCTCAGGGCAGCCTCAGCCCTCCCCAGCCTTAGGGTGCAGGGTTGGACCCTGGAAGGCCCCTGGGAGACTGATGTTGATGGGATGCTCCAGGGAATGGGTTAGAAAGAGAGACTGCACTGCATCAGTGAGATTTGTTACAGAACACCTATAATATGCTTTCTCCTGCCTCCCACAATGTTATCTGAACCTCTTCTCAGAAGTATATGATAACACAGCTTTTAGATTAATTTCTGTTTGCAAAAAAAAAAAAAAAAGAAATTAAAGGAATAGCTATCTGGGAATATTTATAATTTTTTAGTCCCACCCCATACCTCATTTCCACCTAGCTTGGTTCTAATATTAATAGTTCTTGCAGGCATGGCTTTCAGCATTTGCTTTGGTGCCTCCTTGTCGTTTGCATAGTCATGACTTGTAAAAGAGACACCAGTTTCCTCTTGGGCAATTTCAGCATTGCAACCAATTTCTGTAAGAATTACCTCTCTCCTTTGTGAGGTGTGGGAGTTGACATGACGAGTGTGGCTGTTCGTCAGAATTCCTTGCTGGTAAGGCAGGAGCTTATTTCTTTTCTCCTAAGTGATGAACATCAGTTGTTTCTGTCTAATGATATATTTTTTATTTTTTAAATAGCTTTAGCTGATGAGAAATGGACTTTCTTAGTACAATAAAGGAAGTTTACACTGGTATGTAACTGCCCTTTTTTCAAAGGCTGTGTAAAAGTTCTTCTGCTTCCTTCCCAACAGCCTCCCTCCTCTTTTACTTAAAAAATGTGAAGGGATTACTTAAAAATAATGAAAATATTAGAAATAATGATGTTTATTTGTGGAGTGAGGACAGGTGGCAGCATGTATGTGAATGATTCCTTTTTTGTACAAGTTTCATTCAGTTATGTTTTAAGATGCATCAAAGGACAGGATGACAGTCTACTCATGACTGTTTCATGTAAATCAGATATTTGTGAAGACAAGTGTGCAATACAGAAATGCAAACAACTCCTTTATTGATTTTTATATTCCTTGATTAAAGTGTGAACATCTAGTATTGTGTCAAGAGTATTTAAGGCACAATGTGGGGGTAGAATGCAATGTGCTGTAGTTTTAATGTGAAAAGAATTTTAGAATGCATTCATTTTAATGGTTTTCTCATAGACGTGAAATTGTGTGAGTAAAGACACAGCAAAAGTACTATGTGAATGGGCTCATCTATACCATGAACAAAAGGACACTTAGAATTAAAATCTCCTGTCTTTTGCTCTGAAACAGAAAAGCCACAATACTGATTGCATCCTGGGACTTGAGTTTTCCTCAACAAAATGAAAGCTGAGATTAACATTGTTTAATCATTCATTTAGCTACTTGCTTCCAACAAGTCCTTTTTGGGTTGTAGGGTAATACATATCTTAAGTAGGGTCAATTATATGAATTGGAATTCTTGAGATGTTTATTATTAGTGCTCAGGAACTGCAGTTTAGTTCAGTAGGATTCTCCTGTCTGCCAGTTATGCCAATGCTTAATGGTTTGTGACGATAAAGGAGAGAGAAATTACCCCATAACTTCTCATGAAATGGCCTTTCTGTACGTTCTTCTTGTACCTCACCTGGGGAGTGTCCCATTGTGCCCCTCTCTGTGTGTTGCCTCTGGTGACACAGGTGCACAAAATTTGATCAGGTGGAAGGACCTGTGCCTGGGGTTAGGGATGTGGAAGCTCTCTGCTTTCCAATGCTGCATTGCTTTGACTTTGCCCATCATGCTGCTTCACTGCTGCAGTTCCAACAGCTGCTTTCCATTGGAAAGTCATACTGGTTTCGTAGGTGGGAAAGGTGGAAATGGCACATTAAAATGTGTTCTGTCTGCAAAAGTGTGCTTCATAAGAGTGTCTGCACTGGAGCTGGTAAGAATCAGGGTAACAGAAAGCTTTGTTTCACTCCATAAATGACAACAGCCAGAAATGGCAGGCTGCTAATGTTCAGACGAACTTTTTGTGCAAGCTGCTTGTCCCTGTGCACACTGAGAGAGCTGATTTCTTGCAGGGCTGTTTGGTGGTCAGAAAGCAGCGTTTGCATCTCACTTTTTTTNTTTTTTTTTTTTTTTTTTTTGGAGTGTGTTTCCCTGAGTGGGTGTAGCAGCTGGGTGCTGCATCCTCAGCACAGCACACTCTCCATCAGCATCTGTGTAGTCCCTGCGAGGTGGCTGGGGAAAGCATTGAGCTGCCATGGGCTGAAGAGCTTCCACAGTTGTTAAGATGCTCTCTGTTTTGTCCTTGTTAACTCTAGATGTTTCCACTTTCCTCCCCAAATGCAACTCTTCCACACCCACATGATCTAGCTAAACTAACCATGACTTGGTTGTGAGTGAACAGGATGAAGACTGGTTTGGATAAAGATACAGAAGTAGCATACTGTACAGACAACAGTATTGTGCACTGGCTTAAGTGGTATAGATGTGCAACCTGCTGCTAATCAGCTTGTCAAGTGGAGATCCTAGCAGGTTCTCAGTTGGTTTTGGATCCAGAGAAGGCTGGGTCACTGGATGGCATGGTGAATAGTTTCACTCTTTTGTGTACAGAACTGTCTTCAAGGGGATCACTCAACCACTTGCTAATGCACATCATACTGTGAATGGGCCAATGTAGCAAGTACTACTTCTGAGCCTGGAGGAAAGTGTGCTGCCTGATGCACCACTTATTCCTAATGAAATCATGCTGAGTGTGGTTACACAATCACTGAACAGGGAGATGGACATCGAGGTACTGTGGCATGTGAAACTATACCTGTTACCCCTTTCTGCATCCCAGTTTCCCTCAGATGAAGCAGAGCCACATTTCTGCCCTTTAAGGATTTTTCTGAAAAGCAGTACATGTAGTTAAAGGCGTAGCCCATCAAAGTGCCTATATGTATGCACTGTGTTTACGCCTGATATACATTTCTAAAAATATTTCCCTTCTGCAGCCTCCTCTACCCTTTAATTGTTCACTTCTCTTTCCTATCATCAAGTTACAGGTTGGCTGCCCTCCAGTGTCTACTTCTTTTGCTTTTGGGGCATCTCTGGCATAGGTCTCATGAATAGGCTGAATTCTTCTGCCATGACGAATGTGTCTGTCCTTTTTTAGCTCTATCCCATGCCTCTGGCTTAGCTGAGTCATGCTTTCTCTGTGCATATGCTTTCAGTCGTCCCCATGCTCTTGTCTCTTTCCTCTCCAGACAGGTCCTGCTAATTGCTTCCAAGAGGGGTCGGGGCATGGGAAACCAACAAAGTGACGTGACTTTGTCTCAACTGCTGCTTCTTTAACTGCTGCTTCTCCTGCAGGTACGGCTTCCTCGTCTGGGAAGAGTTCATCTTCCTTCCTTTGACTTCCTTACCTTGCTATTCCACAGAATATCCTCTCATCTTTCTCCTTTTTCTCAGCTAATATGTTTTTATGTCTTCTACTAAATACAGTCAACCAATGAAAAACTCTGTTTCTCTGCCATCAGTTTATCCTGGCAATTACCTTTGATTTTACCTGAAAATCTCTTTTCAAAACCTTCCCATCCACCGGTTTTCTGAGACATTTACAAATAGCCTTTCAGAAGGTCTTGATATAGCTCAAAATACTGTCCATGATCTACTGAAAGATCCTGTCCTCTGATCCATTTTTCCTTTGCGTCTTATGCCCAAGTAATTTTATTCACAAATATCAGCATGGCTTCTCATCCTATGAAGGGCAGATCTATTCCTATAACACAGTTGTTTTTTTTTTTTTTTTCTGACCAAACGTAGAGTTTGGTCTGTCTCTCTGATATGTCATGGCTCAGCCTCTAGTTGGGCTCAGCCTTTAGTTGGACCCAGCATGATCAACAATCTGCCTTTCCTAAATCATCCTTGCTCATTACTGACAAAGACAGTATGGCCTAAGTGCCTTCTTCAATTCTTTATATCCTCATTTCCAAGCCATGTTTAAATTTTGTGCATACTTTCAAATGTCTTCACTCTCCATATACAGAAATAAACTGTCGTCTGAGCTGTCATTGTTTTATGTCACATTTACTGAAGTCTCCTATTCTCTAGCCTTGATGAAAGTGATTTCATCTCCTCATATCAATTCAGAATCTCACTGCAAGAATAATTTTCTTACTCTGCTTTGTTGAATCTCCCAGCCTATTTATTTACACTTCTGGGCAGCATCAAACTGCTGAGCCTTAGCTCTTATTTTGAACTCCCTGGGATCCCCCCCTCAATTTTACAAACATTTGAAAACATTATTTCATTATTTTTCAAAGCCACTTACTACAGCACTAACACAAACCTGGACAATGTCTGTCTTCAGGCGTGCTGAGGCTGAACATATGATCTTGATGACTCTTGTCTCACTGTTGTCTTGGACTCTGTCTAATTTGTGTCTGCATCCTCCTGTTGTATCCTGTCTTAAACTCTGCCAGGAGCAGAGTTACCTTCTCTTTTCTTACATGTTCCTAAAGTACCTGACACACAGTCCATCATAATGGAAGTAAGCATACTGAAATCCCTATTGCTAACACTCCAGAAAAGTTTCTTCAACAACATTTTGGGTGGTAATTCTGTAAATCATTTTACATAGTTCCCTGCTTTGTTACATGGTGTAACTGCTTCATTATCCTCATTCCTTCTTGCAAGATCTCAGGAGAACTCACACTCTCATTGTTTGGTGCATCCAAATCTACAAGCTTCTTCCAGGAACAGCTTCTGGATACAAGCACCATCAAAATACTGCACCACCTGAGTCATATTAATTGTGCTTATTTTCTCTTAATCTAAAGCAAATACAACTGCTAGGCAATTCAGTTTAACTTAAATCTTTTGTAGTTAATATGTCTCACATGGTAACTTGCTTTTGTGTCTGAGCTTTCTTTAGCTCCCTAGTGGAGTCTTTAAGTATTTTGCATGGATCTCACATAGTGCAAGGAGAATGCAGATGATGTCAAATAGTCAAATTTTCTCAGAAAGCAGAAGTGTGGATGTGTTTGTATTAAGTATCAAGCAGCACTTCCCAAGTTTGTTGCTGAACATCCTTTCAGTTAAGTGCAAAACAGGGAATAAGGAGAGGAGGGAAGGAGGGGGAGAACGTGAAATGGGGAAATAGAAATTATTGTTATTAGTATTATTTACTAGTTATTTAGTGCACTGGAGGGGTTCTTTTCAGGTATGATTTTTGTCTTGTGTCTCTAACTGGAGTCTTGTGGGTTGCACTCTAGTGCACTACCAGTGCACTTAAAGCACTTTTCTTCCTGCTGAGATGAAGATTGAGGCTGTACTCTGAAATACCAGGTAGTACGTGCCATTTCAGGGGGAAGCAAGATCTTCCAGCAGTTTTCTGACTTCTGGATGTATTGTGTGTGCTTGACATAAACTTTGTTTCCAGTAAAGATATATTTTGGAGATATAGTCCTAGAATGACAGTGAATCACAGCAACTTAACTACCATTTTGGATTCCTGCAACCACAAAGGAGACATTTTCATCTTCTTTTGGTTAATTGCTGAGTCTGTAGGTCTTTCTCCACTTTGATAATTTTTTATGAGACCTACTTTCAGATGGTAATTCTGTTCTGGCCTGTTTGTCTTCTGATTGAAACCTTTGGACAGCTTTAGAGACAGCTACTCAGCATGCTTAACAACTTTGCTCCTACTTTTGGCCCACAATATTGTTTTATAATACATCATACTATATGATATTTGGGTCCTATATTTCTGGCTGCAGTTGAACAAGGACACTGGATGCTCAGTTAAAGTTTGTGTCTTTTCTCTACTGCTGCTTCTCCCTTCTTTAACTCTGAATGAGGTGACACAGTAGGAACATGTGGGTTGCACGTGCAACATATTATGAAATGTGCTGAAAACTTGACTGACATCCAGTTTGAACAGCTGTTTGACCTTCTGGCCTGACTTAAAAATCCCTGTGGAGTTTCAGCCTTGGCTACCTTGAATTCAACATTTCAGCATTCTTTTACGTTAATATTTGTGGTCAGCTCACTTTCTTCTGCAAATAGTTGGAACCTAAACTCTGGGGTGGCACAAAACCCAAAACCAAAAGAAAGCCCCCCTCAAAAAACGCAGCCCCCCAAACAAAACAAAACAGCTCCCACTCCTCTCTCCCCCTCCCCCCCCAACAAAACCCACAAAAACCTACAAACCAAACACAGATGTTTTGAGAGCAAGTCCTCCAGAGTAGTTTGATTTTTCTTATTTGGAGTTGCTTGGATTTTTTTCTTCCTCACTGATCTCAACAAATCACAGGTAGATGATCAAAAGTCTGTCCACTTCATGAGAAGTGTCTTCCTTGTGCCATCCTTCTTAGGAATTTGGGTGCATTTTATGTTATTGCTCAGTTGTGTGTAAGTTATAAAATTGAAATTTAAGGACTGTACCTGAATTTAAAAAATAAATATTTTAAAATCAAGACATAATGAATTTTAGACACAATATTGTGTCTTTATTCCAATTAATATCTCGTTGTCCTACATTGGTATATAGGTTTCAGCAAAAGGAAAGATTAATGAGAAAAATGAAATAATATTGTCAGATGATACAACAGGAAAAAAAACTGTCTAGTTAGTTATTAGTCATTAGATTGTTTATCTAATTTGTGTTTTTAGATAAAAACAACTCCCTTCATTTTTTCATGGTAAGAAAGCAAGACTTTTCCTTCAAAGGCGTATATTTTTTTAACAAAGCTTGTTATGTTTTCTGTTTTAAAGTCTCTGGGCTTTGGGCAGAGAGCAATTTTTTTTTTCTTTTTTTAAGTGAAAATAGTGTTTTCTCTGAGATGCTCTGTAGAAGAGAAGCGCAAAGTAGAACTAATGATAGCTTGAAAATGAGAAATCTTCTGTGGTCATGATTATAGTATTAACTTCTTAGAGAATACAACTCACGTTAGTTGATGGGATTTAAGATTGTCATACTGGCATTTTAAAACCATTGAAGTGTGATGCTTATCTTGTTCACATTTAGACTTTCTTCAAGATATTTCCTCATCACTGAAAAAATGAGGGTGAAATAGACAGTAAGAGCTCTTGCCCAGAAAGACGAAGTGCTTACTGGTATTGAGTAGGACTTTTGCATTCAGATATCCCCCTTTGAGCTCTTTGAGCTCACTGAGGTGTTTCTGGTCATTCTCATATGTCCGAAAAGCACCATCACACATCACCAGGTAATAATTCAGTTGTGTTCTGCCAGTCACATATCTAGAGGAGTTGTATCCAATTTTTTCGGTGGTCTTTCAATCTTTCCAATCTTTTCCACGACTTTAGCAAGACAGGAGGATTACAACCTTGTTGTGCTTGACAATGCTTACAAAAAAGATGTGCTGAGTTATAATATCTGGTCAGAAGACATGAGAAGCTATCTAGCTGCCAACAGAAACAGGATGCGTCATGGCACTTACTTGAGTAAAGCCTGAGAGATCAGCTAGGAAGACAAATACACCATTCCTTCCCCATGTCAGAAGTGTGTGTTGAAAGGTGTGTCATTGTGAGTTGATTTAAACTAAGACAATTTTAATTATGGGTGTTTCAAATCCTTATGTTAGCCTCAGATCAGACTCTTCAACTGGTATAAATTATAGCTCTGCTGCAATGGGAAATACCAAGCGTGGGGTTGCTTTTCTCCAAGCATTTACTGTTTGTTAATTATTAGTGTATTTGCTGCCAATTTTTCTTTTCTTGTTGCCAAAATGGCACGTGGCATGAGAGAGAAAATGGAATTAATCAAAAAATTATTTAAAGATGATCTTAAAAGTAACTATTGAGGCTGCAATTATGGTGAGATATACACTGCCATTAAATAGTTGATAATACTAATTTTATTTTGTCTTTATTGATGTTTTTTATGACTAGAAAGTCAAAATGTTGTTTTTTCTATTTGCTTTTCTTATGTAAAACTTGAAAGATACTTGTGTAAGAATTAAGTTAAAAAATGGAGGTACTCCATATTGTAATACAGTCATTTAAATATAAAATAACATTAACAGCTGGGGACTGGTTTAGAAGAAAAACAAAAGAGAGGAAGAAGAAAGGGAGAAGAAAAGGAGAGACACAGGCTGAGACTTAACTTCGTATAAAGTGTTGGGAGACCAATAATCTGGTGGAATCTAAGAGAAAAAGTTTGGTGAAATATGGCTTATGGCATTAAAAAAAAAAAAAAAAAAATCCTCTGAGAAAGCCAGAAAACGGTTCCTGTGAAAGAGCAAGTTCATTTTAGTTTTCTCCTTTGGAAAAATGCTCACTGTTTTCTTTTCAGATTTCACTACAATGAGGACAACCCCAGAGAAAAGGAGTAAAGGAAAGTGTTAGTTTCTGGAAGATTTAAGAAGCAAGTAGTCAGAGCTGCATTTGTGGAAGTAGCAAATAGTCATCTTTAACGATTTATTTCTGTGTGCAGATGTTCTGGCAAAGGCTATGGTTCTTATGAAGCAAGAATCATAGTAAATCCTGAATGCCTAGAGGCACTGATGGCTTCAGAAAAGCATTGCAGCAATCTTCTGCAAACAGTAATAGTGTTTTCTAGGTTTGATTTCAGCTCCCAGGGCTAACCAGCTTGTGATGCTGCCCACCCTGGACAAGACCCCCTTTTCATGCTAGTGGGAGGCCATCTTCTAGCAGACATTTCTTACTATGCTTTTTTTGCGTGGTGTAGTAGGCTTTCTTCTGTTGCTCATTGCAAACATAAGTTGAAGATGGCTGGTAGCAATTTGAACAGATAGTGAAAGTTAATGTGATTAAAATAAACCCAAGTCTATTGTTGAAATAGTCTAAAAGCAGTGAAGTTGCTGCCGAAGTTGCAGCTGATTAAAGTGAATTCCCAGGGTAAAGTGTTTCTAATAGCATTTTTTTCATCATATCTTTGAGCTTTCATCCTAGAGGTGATTATTTTGCCTCTCAGCAGTCCATATCTGGTCCAACTCAGATGTCCTGAGAACAGTCACCTGCCCAGCTTGCTGGCCTGTCTGTCTTGGACCTCAGAGAAATTCCATGTTACACACTAGCACACGGACCTGGGTGTTGATTTAACAATTGGCTGCTGGTTAAATTTATCCAGAAAAGCTCTGAAGTGAGCAATCCAGTTTTCTCCATTTTCTTGTTCTTGGGGCAATGCCTTTCACCCATGGGGAAAAGACAACCATGTGTAATTCTCTATGGCTGAGCAGCCTTCAGTGTAGTGATGGAGCAGTTTCACCCTCCTCTGGTGCAACATGCCAGGGCAGTTTGCCATTGCTATACCTCACCCCATGGAGATTGCTTTAATGCAGACGTGATGTTTGAGTACAGTGCATGTATTTTTTTGTATTGTGAAGGGTGGAAAGAAGATAAACTCTTCAGTGTTCCCGATCTTTTAATGAAGAATCAAACAGGACTCTCAAGACTTCTGTTTCTTGTGAACTTTGTGAACATAGAATGCAAGTCTTTGACGGAAGAAGGAGCAAGTCCCATAGACATTACTTACTTCATCCTCATAGTTACTAGCATAATGATTTTGCTTTATGGCTTAAAAGCTCTTCTCTTGACATTTCTCTGAAAGTGTGAATGCTGGCCTTTTGTATGGAGCTGTCAGTGTAATGAACATTGCCTGGGAAGAAGAAAGGAGAAGAGGATTCACATCTAAGCTTCAGAGAGTGCAACAGTAGCAATTTTTTTTGGCCTTTTGTTCTCGAAAGCAGGAGAGGCAAGAGCGTGCTCCTGTTACCCTGATGTGTTACACTGCAGTTGTGGCAGTTGTAATGGGACTGAATTTCCTTGTTACCTCTCTTGTTGGGGTGGCAACAAAGGACATATTGCTCAGGACACCCAGTTTTTTTGGACGTAGGAGAAAACTCCACCCACAGTGTTCTGCAGAGCAGCTGTAAACGTAGGAAGGACTGGTCAGCTTCTACTCTAGCCTTGGATTCACTGTCTTAAATCAATTTGTCGCTGCACCTGAGATGTCTCTAACAATGTGAGGCGGGGGAGGCTGAGCCCCTCCTGGCAGCCCAGAAGCTCTGCAGGGCTGCGGGGAAGCCATTCCTGACCTGGGAGACTCCTGTCGCCAAGGCGGGCTTTCATCCCGATGGCCACTGCATGGGAAATAGTAAAAACACTCCAAGAGGAAAATGCCACTGTGTTGCGCTGGGCA
This sequence comes from Pampusana beccarii, assembly GCA_013399365.1. NCBI lineage: Eukaryota > Metazoa > Chordata > Aves > Columbiformes > Columbidae > Pampusana > Pampusana beccarii. The sequence goes on along the minus strand of VWYH01003690.1, from coordinate 229,989 downwards.
AAGGGTCCTGAACTCAGTTTGTTATTGAAATGGCACGGGGCAGAGTCAGAAGCCAGGGTGTGCCAGGCAGCCTCCCCTTGTCACCTCTATCTGACAGAATATTTTGTTAGTTTTATTTTAGAAAATATGGTTCATTTTGATGACAATGCCTTTTCTCTTCCTTTTTTCCTCTAAACCTCCTCCTCCAAATTCACAATATGTTTTCCAGCGGCTTATTGCTGTGATTAATTTTTTCCATTTCTACATTTTGCATAAAACATTCTACAATGCCTTGCCAGCAAATGTTTGTCAGAACTGCTTTCCAGTGAGGATGTCTCAGGTTTTTGTCACTGTGATGATTTGCATTTACAATTAGTGCAGAGGTTCTGTGCCTTTGTGCTTGGGAGAAACATCTCCTTCGTTCTCTCTTTAGGTGCCAGATCTTGCAGTATCCCCTCATAACTGTGTTTGCTGAACAGCTGAACTGAAAAAATAAAGGAGAGGGTGATGTTCCCTCTACTCTCATCTGTATCTTTTTGCAAGGCATTTGCTTCTAGGGAAACCCCTTAGATTGTTGTCTCAGAAGGGGGCTATAGGCTTTGGGATTTTTTTTTTCTTTTTTTTTNTTTTTTTTTTTTTTTTCTGCCACTCCTCTGTGTTTCATCTCCTGGGCTAGCAAAGAGGAGAGCAGAACACCAGGGAAGCACTTCTTTAGACTTGGAGTGTTTGCTTACCCCTTAATTGCACTAAACCTTCATCCATTCCTGCAGCAAACTTATCTTTGCCTGCTTTTATTGCCTACCACAGCAAAAGAGCCAGCTAGGAGGCAGTAGTAGTTGCAGCGTTCCACTCAATGTTTCTTTCTGCAAACTCTTCCTTGGCCTTCAAACGTAGCAGGACCAGGAATCAGCTCAACACTATAAGGAGTCTGCATGCAAACTCACATTTGGGGTAGACACACCTCACTAAACATGCCATTTTGATTTCTTGTTTTTCGTCTGTGAGTCTACAGAGACAGCTGAGGCATTTCTCTTCACCTCTCTTCTCTTTCTTTCTTTCTTTCCAGCCCCTCTCCTCCTGAAGGTGGTGAGCAGGGGTTCCTGCAACGGCCTGCTCAGAGCTGTCAACGCCTGTAACCTGCCACACTTGGGCTTCCCGGCTGGACTGACAGGACCTGGCCGTGATCCAAGCAGGGCGATGTCTCCAGCCCCTTTCTGTCTCCAAGACGGGAGCAGTGAACTTTGTTCCAGTTTTTCCTGGCCCTCTCCCAAAGAGAGTCAGAAGCTGTCTTTTTGAATTGCTTGCAGGTGAGGGGATTGAATAATTGCAGATGCATTTGAAAATAGGGTTATAACTCATGGTATTACAATGTGACAAAGGCAGTTTTTTGCTGCTAGACCTGTGATAACAACTCTTTTAGCTTTTCAAAAGGTAATTTTTATTTAACAAGCATAAATTTAACCGTTGTGACCAAAGCTGAGGGTATACTCTGACAATTATGACTTATGGTTGTACTCTAATGAACTTACTGTTTCCTATGTTAAAGGTGAATCTGTAGTTTCATCTACAATTGGAAACACAGTCATGGGGACCAAGGTGGGTGGGACACAACTTAACTGGAGTGGGACAGTCCATGAACTTTTGTGAACAGTGCCTTAACATCTGTTTGTCACTGCCCTGTGGCAAAGCACCAGCCTAACATTCAACTCACCTGGTGAGCCAGTAAATGAGAGAAAATCTGCAGATCGAGAAACTCCTTGTACAAGTAAAATAGCCAATGTAGATAGCTAATTAACCAGTTAAGTAACTGACTAGCTCTGATTAATTAGTAGTTAATGGTAAGGTTCTGTCAGATTAAATAGATCGCTGGTAAAGGACAATTACGAGTTTACAGTCCCTGGGATTATTTTTCCCCTGCATTGTTGCAAGAACCCCAGTTAAAGATAATGTGATAATTCAGGACTATTATGTAAGGCTGTCTCCTTGCCACAGGACAGTGCTTTAAGCGCTGCTACAATTTGGGGCAATGCCTGGTGAGATATGTGATTAAGTAATCATTGATTTTTTTAGGAAAATTTTTGTAGCACTATCACTAGTTTCGTGTTGCCTGTCGATTCATTGCCCATTGAAGTGCAGATAGTTGCAGGCAGCCAAATAAACAGCAAGCAGAGAGGTTAAAGCTGGTGACCAGTGTGAGAAACATAAACACATGGAAGGCAAAAAGCTTATTTTCCAGGTTGTCTTACAGCCTTGACTCGGTGCTTGGTAAAGCAGATTTTTTTTTTTTTTTTGAGCAGTTTGTGTCAATGCCATCTGAACAGGAACTGAGCTACGCACATTTTGGGTGCTTCTGCAACACAAATAGTTTGAGTCATGTTACATATCTCAAATATTTTGCTCAGAATCAGGAAGGCATATGCCCATTCATGTCATCTTAGGGATGCCTGGAAGGCATGTCTGGCAGGCTTATACCGATATAATTGCAGATGGACATACTCACTCTAGCTTGTAGCTGGGAACAGACAGTGTCAGGACTTGTGGATTTTTGACCTCCACAAGAGGAATGTTACTAATGAATTAGAATTGCTTTTTGCAATTAGAATCACTGGATCCTCAGTGTTGGGGGGGAGGGGGTTGTGTTTTTTTTTTTTTCCCCCTTTTTTCCACCCTTAATGTTTCCTTTGATCTTTAACAGATATTTCTATTTATTTCAGAAGAGATGATGTAGTCAAATGGAAATGATTGCAAGATATTTCTGATAAGTCACTTGCTGTATTTCCACATCTGTTGCATCAGCTATTACTCATGCACCTACTTGTTTACTACTCTTCTTGAAAGAGCAAGAGGAGAGTGGGACTAATAAAGGATGCAAACCAATATTTATGGTTCAGTTGCTAAATCAAAATTTAAAAAAACCTCAAAAACTTAAATTAGAGATCTTTTAGCTGAAACCACTTTTGACATTGTATTCAATTCAGACTGAAATTAAATTAGTTGCTTCAAGCACCTCTAAGAAAAGCCAAAGAAATGTAGGTATGGTTTACAAACTGATAAAGTAAATCCATCCCCTTTGCTTTTGTCCAGTATATCCATTACATTTTATCCTCCAGGAAGTGAGAGATTCAATTTTGTTTTCTCCTTTACAAAGCCATTTGAAGTGGGAGAGGTTTCACTGTGCCTTGTTTTATTTTTTTCTCATTGTTTTTTTCCCCTTTGTGATATTAGTGAATTGAACATCTATCATAATAGACTGCAATCCTGGTGCACTTCTTCCACGTGGGTGCCTTAATCTGTACGCTGGAGAGTTTCCCCCTCCTATTCTGAGACCTAATGGAGAGGCTTAGGAAGAGGGCTTGAATCCCTCGTCTTCACCTTGGGGTTTAGGGTACACCTTGCGGGGAGCGGGACCCTGCTTCAAATTCAATGTCCACCTAAGTCAGGACAAGGATGCACACATGGATGGCTCCAATCTGTAAACATAGTGCCCTGAGTACTATGAAATGAGGCGGTCTGGGTCAAGTCTTCTCCTGCTGCAGCTGTTACAGTTAGAATTGGGACACCTTCCTGGTGGTATGAGCTCAGGCATTGTCTCCTACTAATGCCTTAATGGCTTGCCAAGTTCCTGAGCTTAGGTCCAGCATTTGTGGGCTGGGAAGCATTTCTGCCAGCAAAACCACCAACCCTGGGCAGGCTCCTGGTCTGCCATGGTGCGACCACATACTGTTGCAGAGGCCATAAGAGGGGCACGGCTCAGCCAGGCATGCTAACTGCAGTGTCTGGGATGGGAATATTGGGGGCTGGGGATGCTATAGTTCCCAGAGACAGCCCCTGCAGGTTCAGGCTGGACCGTCCAGTAAGGTAGGTTATAGACTAGCTCTACTTGTGTGGCCGTATTTATCCAGCTCCTTCTCCTAATTCACCTATCTGTTTAGAAAGGAAAGACAGTTTTACCACAATGCACCTGCAGAAAATTGAAAGGAAACACTAATTTTACTGTAGTGCAGAGCTAAACAGGTTATGCCCTTCTGAAATGTTGATTATGCCTTTCTGAAATGTTGGTTTTGCAACAGCTGGGTACACTTGAGTGGACAGAAAAATTCTCATGCTGTTTCACAGTGTAACTAATTCACTCAGGTTGGGTTTACTCATGAGAAAAAAAACTCAGATTATGTGTATGAGAGTTATTTTTGCAGTGAATATTTGTCTTTTTTTTTTTTTTTAATTTTTTTAATCCCTCTTTACACAGGGAATAACAAATTATACCTTTAACTAGAATGAGACATAAGTCAGTGCTACTTTTGAAAATTGGATGCTGGCTTGAAGATTGCTTATCCAGTGTCTGGAAACTAAAAAACGTTTGAGTGCAAGTCACTGAGAAGGTTGTGTTGAAATCCATTTAAACTCCTTTGGCACAAAGCATGCATGAGGAAACATTTCCTTGCCAGTTAACTAACTTCTCCTCTTGCTTCTGGTACCATGACTGATTCAAATCTGTGCGTTTCATATAATTACACTCCACCCTCCCCAAAGCACACATGAAATAAAGCAATGACAGGAAAAAGTCCACATGTCACAATAATTACTCTAATTTGGTTTGTTATTCCCTTAATTTCTGGCTCAGTATTTGAAAGCTGATGTTAATTTGCTTGTATAACAAAAGGTGTTTCCTCTGCTTGTTTATACCAGCTATGATTTCTAAACATCCTTGAAATTATTTGCCATAACAGCTCTCCTCATCATGATATTACTTCAACTTGAGACACTTATAGAAAGTCCTTATTTCTATTTTTGAATACAAACAGTTGGGAGGCAGAGAAATATGTATTTGTTTGCCTTTCTATTTTTGGTTTGAAATTGCTGGAAGCCAGTAGGCGGATTTTTATTTTCTGTTTTAGGATTTTATTTTCAAACCGAAACAAATATCGTGTATGAGGATAGGCACGTATCTTAAATTACTGGTTTTAGGAAAAAGTTCTTTTTAGAGATTCTTCTGAAGTTCAGCTCTGTTTCTGAAAATCTTTTATTGCTCACTTCAACAGTCTTTTATCCTCTCCCATTTCAGTCAATGATTCTTTCATATGCAGAGGGGTGAGTTTTGTAGGAACTTTGCTAGCACCAAAAGGTGGTATATTTTCCTTCATCTTGTGCTCTGCGCTGATTCTTTCATCATCCAGTCAAAGGAAAATCATGTAGGGAGTTGACTATTCATTGTTTATACCAAATGAAATCACCTGAACTGTCACCTATTTAGGATAGCTGCTAACTTTGTATATCTTTGGAAAATAAAGCCTATCATCTGCTGTTGGACTGCACAAATTTTGCTGTCAAAAAGGAAGAACTGCAATTCATTATGGAGTGGGTGGCCCAGTACAACATCTCATCCCACTCAGCAGGGTGGACACACTAGCTAATCAGAATTCCCAGAAAACACCGGGAATAGCTCAGCCAAACTTAAATCAAAATCATGTAGATTTCTTTCAAAGTAAAAAAGGAAACAAACACCCCTCCTCTGTCCCTGCCCCCACCCAGTTTTACTTTGTTTTCTATTAATTTCCTCCCCTCCCCACCCCCTCTCTCCCCCAAACTCCAAACCAACTAAATAAAAAGCAGCCCCCCAACCATATTCATGAGTTTTATTCTGTTTATTTCCCAGAAGAGCTTGGACATTTTTGAATTAGTGCTCCTTAGCACAGGTTGACTTCTAAATCAGTAAAATCAGGTAACATAACATAGCGTTATCTTTGGAAAAGGTTTTTTCTTGGGATGGTGGGTGAAGTGGGAAGGGTGAAGTTGGCAGGTCAAAGAATATTAACAATTTTTTTTACTCCACTGTTAAGACTTATGTTATACGAAAATATAATACAGAAGCAAACGAAACTTTCTCTTTTTACAGTTTTCTCACTAAGCTTTGGAACCATTCATGGAAGCTGATGGCAATGCTCTCGTAAGTATGATTGAAGTTATGCCAGAGTTACTGATCAGCTGAAGAGATCATATGTTGGAGTTGTGTCCCTGTAATCATAGAATACTGTGGAAAATAACAATATCTAAAAAAGATGTTGCTTATGGGCCAGGTCAACTAGTTAGGCTGTCGCAGGCTGCCCCAGGTCTGTTTTAAGGACGAAACAAAGTCTACCGTATGGGCTCAATGCCACTTCCAGGTCCTACCCCTCAATGAATGAGAAAGCAGTAACTTAGGACACATGAGCTTAGCAAAAGATTTTCTTAGCCACACATCTGTCTAACACTCAAGAAGCTTAAGGAAAATACAGCTCTGTAGAAGACGAACTACTGATCATAGCTGCCTTTGGTGCCTTCTCAGCCTCATGAGACATGAAGTCTGGAAGGCTCCTGCCCCACGTAAGAGCATGCAGCTGCAAAATAGGTTGACTGCCCTCAAAATTGAAGAGGACACAGGTGTGCCTACTAGCAAAGGACCTCATTCACCTAACTGTAAACCATGCAAGGCTGCCAGGAAGAAATGGTGAGTCATCTCAGTGTGCGACTCCCTGCTGTGGGGGACAGAGGCACCTGTCTGTAGGCCCGACAAATCATCTAGAGAGGTTTGCTGCCTGGCAGGGGCCAACATCCAGGATGTTGTGGAGAGACTGAGAAACCTTGTCCAGCCTTCTGATTTTTACCTCCTACTGTTTTTCCATGTAAGCACAAATGATACTGCCAGGGGAAACCAGTATGTGCTGGGAGCTGCCCAGTTGGGAAGTAGTTTCGCAGAAAAGGACATGGGAGTCTTGGTGGACATCAAGTTGAACATGAGTCAGCAACATGCCTTTGCTACAGGGAAAGTAAATGGTATCCTTGGCTGCATTAGACAAATTATTGCCAGCAGGTCAAGGGAGATGATCTTTCTGCTTTATTCAGTGCTGGTGAGGCCACACCTGGAGCTCTGTGTCTAGTACAAGAAAGACGTGGACATACTGGAGAGAATTCAGTGAAGGGCCACAATGATTTTTAAGATTCTGGAGCATCTAATAGAAAAGGCCGAGTGAGCTAGGACTGTTTAGCTTGGAGAACAGACTCAAGGTGATCTTGTTAATGCACATAAAAATACCTGAAGGGAGGGTGCAAAGATGATGAAGCCAGGCTCTTTTCGGTTCCTTCTGAACATCAGGAAAAAACAGTTTTTTTACTGTGAGGGTAACAGAGCAGTGGCACGGATTTCCCAGGGAGGTTGTGGAGCCTCCATCCTCGGAGATATTCAAAAGTTGTCTGAACATAGTCCTGGACAACCAGATATATGTGTCCTTGCTTGAGTGAAGGGGTTGGACTAGATGACTTCCAGAAGTCCCTTCTGAGTTCAACCATACTGGTATTTCGTGGAAAAATAGGATCTCTAAACTACCAGGAGTCTCCCACTGAAGTTGTCACTTCTCTCCTATGTTTTGCTCATCAGTGGAGTCTACCTCACTCAGAAGTGGCAGTGAACAATGTTCAGTTGTACAGCTCCCTTTGCAACAGGTTTATGGGTGTATTTGCCAAGTGGAGGAGTAGTGGACAGCAAGCTTGAAGCCTTCATTGTCCTGCAGGATCACTATCCCATCCTTTTCAGCGCTCAGGTCTCAGTAAACTGATGGGTAAACCAAAACCTATCAAAAAAGATTAAAACCTACCCTGTATTGCCATCCTTACACAAAAATGATGACCCTCCTAAAGTTGCAAATAACTGTAACTTTTTGCATTTATTTTGGAGCTTTCTGAGGATCACAGCTCTTTTCCTTGGTAACAAGAAGAGCTAGAATTAGGTCTGATTTTTTTTGTTTGGTTGTTTTGCAGTTGAATCTGTGGTAATAAAATAAATCATTAGCCATCAGGAAATTGAGCTTTATAGAGAAAACTCTGTCATTGTCAGGACTGTGGTAAAATCATGGCACTTAAACCAGTTTCAGATTATTCCAGTGACTATGTCTGGTAGTTACAGTACATTCACATCTGAAACTGCTGTTATGCCCCTGGTCAGTACCATTGGTTTTACTGGTAATAACTCTGCCTTCCACAGTTTCCTCTTTGTTTTCCAATGTCATTAGTGTCTCCTACTAGAACTTAAACTTAGAAGTATCTCTTAATTGATGTTCACCCAGGGTGACTAAAATGAAAGATTATTTATTCCCATAAGTCGGTTTTCAGAGGAGGACATTTTAATTTAGGAAACGTTTGTCACTGAAGACTTGCTAATGTGTTGTGTTCTTGTGGATAACTGAATCCAAATCCTGCTGGTGAGGCATTTCATGAATTTTGTGGTAGGTTCATTTAAATATAGGTTTTCTGTTGGTTTAAGATGAAAACAGTTTTACTTAAAACTGCTTGTTTATTGCATAAAATATCTGATTCCAAACACTGGTGCTTTGACAAAAGAAGTTGCTTTTGCTTATTCATAAATCAACAAAATTTGGGGAGGCAATTTCGTGAATAATGCCACATTTCATTGCTGAAGTCTGGGATTAGAGGTTTCTCTTGCGCAGATCAAACCAAATATTTTTTATAAGATGATGCTGGGCTTCTGAACAGCACTAAAACATTTAAAAGTTGTAGAATTCCACGTTTAGGATTAATTTGTTGACAACTTCACCTTTCAGGAATACTGGGAAAGAAAACCAGAAATTTGTCTTAATTCACAAATTCTTACCCAACAATGATTTTATACAGGCAAACTAAATGCAGTGCTGACTGTGAAAACTGCCCTTCCTTCCCCCATTAGTTTCCCAAATCTTCCCACAAATATGAAGAGATGGGGATTCATCATCCCTGTCAACTTGCAGCAGGATACCATCATTGCTGCTGAATAATATATGTGCATTTATAAAATCTTTTTTTTACCCCAAGATCTTACTAGGTAATCATTTTTTTCCCTCAGTCTGTATATAAAACAGGCCCTAACAGATGATTTTACACGATATGGATATTAACCCTTTCTTGACAGATGAACCATAGACCATGTTATTTTGCTATAGATCGTCAATAAGGTTAGTGGAAAGATCTACTACTTCCTCTCTTGTTTACAGAGAGCCATATCCTGTCCCAGTATTGCCCTTCTTGTACAAATTTATGTTGGTTAAAGACTAAATGACCCCACGGCAAAGATGTAAGGTTGCCCCACTATATAGCTTTTGTGCAAGGAGACGTGATTCATGTTTGTTTTTCTTAATATCACTTTGGGTAGCTGTGAAAGAAAGTAATTAGCATGCCTGCTTGACCCATTGATTCAGTGAGACTGTATATTATTTCCATGTGTCCTATATAGGGTATTAGTTTCTTCGTGATGAAGACTCAAAGGGTGGCCAGCATAGGATGGGGAACTTGTGGAGCCTCTAATAGAGCAGATGTATTTTGTCATTGCTTTTCTTTGTCTGTTGTCATGGTGAATAGTCTGAGAGAGAGGTGCAGTGGTAGAATTAAAAAAAAAAAGAGAGAGAGAAAGAAAAAAGGAGAAAAGAATATGTGATGATTAAGCAGGAGTCTGAGATTATTCATTCCTGGTAAAGCCTCCCACAAGTGTGGTGTTCAGGTCATCTCAAATAGGCACCAGATAAGCACATTACTGTGACATGCATTTCTGCACTCTGATATGTGCTGCAAAGATCACTGGTTAGAGAAAGTTCTATATCTTGTAAATACTGGTGGCAGTGCTCTCTTCTATTTCTGTTTCCAGATGGTGTAGCTTTACTCACCTTTAAATCGCCTGCAGGAAGAGCTATTAAATCCTTCAAGAATAATATGAAATGGGGTTTTGTTTTCCTGAGAAGCTGACTGGCTGGGCAGAGGGGCTGCATTAGGGATGTTCATAGCGTAGCTCTGCAGCGGATCAGGTAGCTACCGGCTTTGCATAGCAACATTGTGGCCGAGCATATTAAATCATACATCACCTTATCCAGCATTTGTCAACCAGAGGCTTAAAAACCTTCCTAAAAATAGAAAAAGGTGAACACTTTCGTTCCCATGCTAGAGATGGAAAGGTTGAGGCAAAGAGAGTTCAAGTGCTTTGTCCACAGTTGAATGATCAACCAGCCTGTCTGGGGAGAATTTACTCCAAAAGCCAGACCTTACATTTCTAATGACCTCGTTTTCGGTCCATGGTCTTCTGTTTTAGTTCCATTTTCAATGTGTTTATGTGGGATGGAATATATAGATTGCAAGTTAGTAAGTATAATACAATTGTGTTATTTTTGACATGACTAAAACTCTCATAGATGGCATGGCAAACTTCTGGCATATTTATGTTTCATGGTTTGGATAATCTGCCAGTTTTTTGTGACCTTTTTTTTTTTTTGTTTGAAGAAATATTATGAAATTCTTACATGGGGGAAATACATTCCCTGCACTAAAAAAACCCAAACAAACAAAGAATGGAAAATCCAATTTTTTTCTTTTTCAGAATTTCTTAGAATGAGCTAAATGACAATCAGACACCTGGCATGTATATTTAATCTCCCCATGTTTGTAAATCCCCCTTGTGGACTGTAATGAAGCACTAAAATGCTGAGTCCTGACTTCTACTTTTTAACTTCTAAAGGCAGAATACAATTCGGGCAAACACGTAGCAAAGTAGAAACTGCCTGTGGGTGTGAAACAGGAAGCACTAGTAGATAGACACATGTATAATAGAGTTACATTTGCTCTTGCTCAACTAGATATACATCAATTTTAATTAACATGTTTCATGCTTCAGCTACTAACGTTCCTTCAGCAGTGAGTGGGTTATGCATTTCCATCCTGCATATACCACCAGCATCACCACCACGTCCTTCTCTAGCTTCCCCCTCCCCTTTCTACACAAATATTGCAACACAATCTGAAATTTCCTCTTTTCTTTCCTTCCTGCGTTTCTTACAGGTTCCCTTGCGTCAGAAGACAAAAAAGAAAAGTCAAGGTAATGAGAGATTGTTTTTTCTTTTCTCTCCTGGGTTCCTCTTATTATTTTCTTAGTATGTCTTATTCTTGGGAGGGTGAAGATTTTATACTGCTACTCAGCTTGTAGAAGGCTGCTTTTTAACTCAGCCGATTCTTGCACCAATTCTGAGAAAAATGACAACGGGTTGTTCCTTTGGACTGAATCCTTGTGGTATGTTAATTGAATCGAAGCTGGAAATCAGTGAGGTAGAATTAGCTGCCTGCACATACACACACACTAGCGCTTTTCATGTACTTGGCATAATAGTTTTCTCTAGCTGACTTAAATAGATGTATTCTTTTCAGTGCAGCTGCGTGAAGGGAGATATATGCATGCTTCTCTTAAAAGGATATCTTTTTAATTTACAAAAACTCATGTGTGGTTATCTGAGCATTAATTAATATCTGCCTTATCTATAGCTTACTGTTTTGTTTCTGCATGTCAGAATGCATTTCAAATGAATGTGTGTTATTGTCACAGCCATTATAAAACTGAGTGCCTTCTAAGTATATTTTAAGATCTGTTTGGATCACTCGCTGCGATTGCTAAATAAGGTTTAATTGGCAGCAACATCTTTCCTGGTAATGCACTTTTAAACAAGCAGAACACTGTATTTTTAATGGCACAGGGTTCTTTACAATGAGCCGACGGAGGATATCATGTAAAGAGCTGGGGCAAGCCGATTGCCAAGGATGGCTCTACAAGAAGAAGGAAAAAGGAGCTTTCATTGGCAACAAATGGAAAAAGTTCTGGTGTGTGCTGAAGGAGTCATCGCTGTATTGGTACAGCAGTCAGCTGGTGAGTACAGTGTCCACCCAGCTCTGGGTGCCGGACAAACAACATCTGCTGGGACCCTGAGAAGGGAAGCTGGGGTCACAATTTAGGTGCACCCTGGAGTTGTACAAATGACTGGGTTTATTTCTCAGCCCTGACATTTCTTGTAATCTGGGAAGTGTCTATGTGAATGTGAAACATGCAGAAAACTATGTGTTTTCTAGTTCAGTAAGTACTTGTGAAATGTTAACTTGCTGTCTGTTCTGCCCTTTAAAGACCTGCTCTTCACAGACACTGGTGACATTTGAATTTGGGAAAGGTTTTCCTGGGCTGGGCAGTTTGCAGACACTTGCTATTAAGAACCAAACCAGGAATGCTGCTTCACTTCTAATTAGTTTAATTTTCAGAAGTCTCTTTCCTGCTTCTCTCTCCATCCCCTTCCATGCTGAGATCAATCTGGTGTGGTGTGTGTGTTTTGTTGTTGTTGGTGGTGGTTTTTTGTTTGGTTGTTTTTTTCCCCCCCAGTTTGCCCCAGTAGGTTTGCAGGTATGAGCATTGTCAGTGGGTGATGTTTTTACTCCCGGTCTTGGTGATGTTTCATCCAGAGCATTGTAATTAAAGGTTCTCACATTCTGCTGATTTTTAACTTCCTGCCCTGATGAGTCGATATGAACAGTCAAATCTGCAGGAGAACAGAGCGTTTTGAATTCAAGGTCCAGCTTTCTGTTCAGAGCTTTCCGCAGGACAACCAGTATAGGTAGTATTTCTCTTCTAGTTGATCGAACACAAATAGCCTACTCCACTTACAGTGCAAGTGGGAAGTAGTCTGAGACAAAGAACAGCAGGCCCTGAATTCCTGTAATCAACTGAAGAACTAGGAATTAAAAACTGAAAAAGGAATGGGGGGAAGCACACAGTTTGAAATCCAGACTAACCCTTTTAATGAAAGGCTATATCTGAGCGCAAAGCAGCAGTGAGTCCTAGGGAACCGCGGGCTTTACTCCAGGCTGTTTGCTGCAAGCTCGCCTTGGTTGGGCAGAGAGGATGTCTTACCTGTCCCAGGAAGATACAGGCATAATTATTCCCTTCACTTTGCTCTCTTGCACTGCTACCTTGAAGGAAACTCTTATCAAATTAAAATGACGGACTGACAGAGCCCAGAATTAGGACATGCAGAGGATCAGAGAATGCCAGGAACAACATAGGTTGAAACTCAGCAGCTTCAGTGGGGAATTGTGGAGAGGCATCAGATTTTGCATTTGCAAATGGGCTGCTTTGGAAATCAGCATGTCCCAGGCCCAGGAAAGGGGGAAAGTTTAAAGAAGCTCTTATTGATTCTTGTTAATTCTTAGAATATTTTAAGAAATTGAATGCAATCTGGATTGTTACCACCTCTTTATTGCTATTGCACTAATTGCCATTAAAAATCTTGCTGTTTCAAGGTACAAACAAAATAGTTTAAAAAAATATAAAAAAATCTCAAAACCCTAAGCTAAACTTTATTCATGTAAAGAGTATTTCACCTTCTCCCTTCAGTTGTGGGTACAGTGTTGGGTTTATTTTGATAGAATAAAAATTTTGACTGACCTTTCCTAAATGGCATTTAAAGATGGTTTTCTCTGTAATTTTTTTTTTTTTTTTTTTTTTTTTTTTTTTTTTTTTTTTAGTTTTGAGGGGGGATGAAAACAACTTTGCTGGTCTTATGCTGTTGTTTTTTTGTGGGGTTGTGGTAACCTGGCTTAGCTTCCTTTCTAGACCAAGTCAAATACATGCGTGAGAGAAAGATAAAAGAGAAAGAAAAGAAATAAGAAAAGTAGAGGAGGGGGTGGGGAAAGGCTTTATTTTTCCAATATTTGCAATACTTCTGCTTGAAAGACATGACCTGGCAGATAAACTCATCAGTGACATTAATACTCTACAAATCCTTATTAGTACTGACTGTTCTAAACCACTGCTTGCAGTTGTACTTCTGCCCAAGCAGTGTTAAGAAAGGTGAGCTGGCTGGCTGATGTGAAACTGTAAAGAAATAAAATGAGGCAAGACTAGAAAGGTGGTGGGGGACAGATGCTGCAAAGTCCTCCACTTCCTTTAGTTGTTGTGACCTGGCTAAATTCCTCTCCTGGGATCCAAACAAGCCATGGTGATGCTCATCCTTTTGCTACTAGACAGCATTAACCATTTGGGTGAACTTGTCCTTTTGGTCCATGCCTGCTCTCCAGCTGTCACTGATAATCCAAAATAAACAAGGCTGAAGAACACGTGGCAGCCTCATTCTGGTGTATTTAATATACCTTGAAGAGCTCATACGGCTTCAAAATACTCTTAGCTTATGTCAGCCATGGCTTCGCACCTATCACAGTTCTTGTAAACGTGCTGACTGGTAGCACCTCTTTGCTTTCAACTTCTGCTGACTTTTGTACACTGTTTTACATTAAAAAACAGAGGGTTTTTTGGACAACTTAAAGTGCAGCCTCTACATAATTGTAGATTTAGGCAACATTTGTAGAATGGCAGTGACTGTGGATATGGGAAGGAGGGAAGGCGTTCTTTGCTGATATCTGCTTACTTAAGTTGGTGAGACCAGAGTCATGCTTGAGTCCTATCTGACATGAATTAGACCCATTGCGTTTTCACAAATATTTTCACTTCTAAATTGATGAAGCAAAAAATAGCAGTGCTATATTCACTTGCTTGCTTGATATTTCTTTTTACTATCTGGCCTGGCTTTAATACTGCCTGGACTTCCACTACCTTCAGTGGAATTAATCGGCGGTCCCAATGGGCCATCCATGATGACAATCTTAATTTCCCAGTTGTGTTGAAAGAGGAGGAGTCCTGCTCCTCACATGTCTGAGGCTTCCCATGACAGCCCTTCTTATAGAGACTGAAACTGGGGCAGGCTGGCTGCCTGTGGCTCTGCCTGACCGCTTTAATTTTTGTGAGAAATGAGTATGTTTTGTTCATGGCTGTGTAGGAACTGCAGTCAGCCAGACACTGGCAACTGTAGCATAGCAACAGGGTGCTGGACCTAACCTTTTTTTCTAATGGAGATGGAGAAAATAGGGAGTGGGTGGAATCTGTACAGGAATGTGTGTTGTCCAGATTTGGGTATGTAACCTAAGCTTACATTGTGTTCTTGGTGAAGGCTGTCTTCAGGCACCTCCAAAGCTCTGGATATTTCTGTCCCTCTGATTTAATTTGCTTTCAAGCGACTCAGGTTCTGGGTCTGTCACATGAGACAGATTGGGGAGGCAATGTAGGACATTCGTGATGATATTTGTAGATGGTAGTTCCTTCAATTTAACATAAAATAATGTTGTGAAAGCTGCAGATCAAGAGAAAAAAAAATATGAAAACACTGAGAATGGTCAGAAACAGCTGATCAGACACCCCAAGAATCAAGCTTGTCCTTCACTGAAAGCAAACCAGGGCACATAGGCAAATCCAAATTAGCTTTCGTCCAGCTAGCTGCAGTAGTGGGAGTGGTGAAGTTAGGGCCAGGGTGGTCTCAGCAGGCTTTGGGTAGACTGCCTTGAAACCTCTTCCTGTGTGTGCTTGCTCTTTCTTTAAAACATGGATATCACATAAAGCCAGTAAACTTGTTTGCAGCATGGACACGACCCCAGTCTGGGAAGGGGAAGCTGTTTGGACTAGGAAGAAACAAAGAAGGGTTGGTTTTGTAATGGAAACACAAAAAATGTCAGAAAATGGATCTGAGCAGTCAGACTTTCTGGGTGCACTCAAGAACACCAGACTCCTTGGACAACTGCTCTTTGTTAGTGTTTGGTTCCCTCTTCGATGTACTGCTATCTGTAGGAAGCTGCCTTGAAGACAATTGTTTCAAGAGGACAGTGTGTGATCCTGCCTGCCCCTTTAGCAGTTTTAGTTCTCAGACTGAAACCCTGGAGGGAATCAGTACACCTGCGCAGGAGGGAGGGAGGCGTGCTACGGGAAGATTGTCAGGTATAATCCCAGGCTCCTGGCTCCTTGTGCTTGTTGTGACTGTGTTGGACAGTGTTAGCTGGAAAGGGATGGGGGACTAAATGCCTCTGTCTTGCGGTCCTTTAGGGTAGCTCAGCTGTTTTTCCAAGTAGAGTTGAAATACAATTTTGCAGGATGTGTTAACGATGGTTGTCATGGGGATTCAGCTGGAAAGAAATATAAATATAAAATCAAAGGTTTTCAGGCTGTGATCTACTGTCACTGTTTACGTTTGGGTTTAGTGTTTGTGGTATGTTTGTTTTTTGTTTGTTGGTTTTTGATTCACTGCATTTAAATCGGTCCTCACTCCAACAGCTTTGCCAGGAGCTGTATAATTGAGTAGCCGCTTATGTGGATGATAAAAAATCCTTGATGCCTGATGATTGTGCTGAGGGCTTTGGGGGCCTCTGGTCCAATATCTTACATAAATTATTTACAGTTCTATAGGTTGCCTCACTGGTGTACTTGGCAGAGAGAAAAAAGACTAAAAAGTCTTTAGTACTGAACTGCTCCTCCAATATCCACAGGGTTTTCTGGGGGCAGCACAGATACACTGTGATGAAGCCATGAGGAGTACCCTGAAATGTGGATTGGAGCTGTTCCGCGATAACGAGATATTTTGACTTTACAGCACTCTTGAAAAAAATCCTTCTGCACCATTAAATTCACTTTAAATATTGAATAAGGTCTGTTAAATGATTTACTAAATCTCCTGAAGCCACAACGTTTAGACAATGTACAGAGGCAACCTAAGAAGGACATTAGCCTCTTTCACTGGATTCATGCAGTACATTTCATAAATATGTTTGAATTTTTTCTTGAGTGAAAAGCTTTTTCTGTGAAAAAGTGGTTACTTTCTTTGTGCCCCAAGCATTTGCAGAGACTGTTGTTATTACTGAAATTATTTTCCTACAGTTGGGTATAGCAAAAAGTGCAAATTTGTATGTTAGGCTAGCCTGCCTAAAACCCACAAGAGATAACACCTTATTCTTTTAAATATCTTAATTAAATGGGAAACAGGTCAAGGTTCTTTTAATCTGAGTTTTTTAGGGCTTTTTTTACAGCATTGCACTAAAATCTCTAGGAAGTTTGAGTGAAATGTGTGAGTTAAATAATAGCATGTCTAATGTCACTTTAAAGATAGTATTTTGAGTAAAAGAAAATATTTAGGACTTCCATACACTTTCAATGTTTTTAAATGCCATTTTTTATCCCAAGAAAGACCAAAAAGATGACTTCCGCATATTCTGTTCCTAGTGTTTATTTGGGATTATATTTTCTGACTTCAAGAATGATCATTAGTTTTTACTGTTATGATTTGACTTCTTTTTTCTTCCCCCACCCTGCCCTGATAATTGTGGAACTACAATAGCCATCAAACTCTTTTTTCTGCTATATGCACATCTGAGATGCGTACCAACAGTGCATTAAAAAATAGTAACACCATTATCCTCCTTCCTTTCATTTATATATAAAATGAAACATTAGGCTTTTCTTATACATGAACGAATGTGAAATCACAGACAGAATTAATATAAAATCTGAATGCATTGAGAGAGAATGCATATGCAAGAACATAATCTTTTACCAACTGGAACATGCCAAATACTGAATAAGAAGTCTGGAGATTTCTCTGTTGTAAAATTAGTGAATGTAAATTACTGAAATCAAAGCCTACAGACCTATTTTCATTAACAACCTAGAGAGTACTCATCTAATTTAGATACTCATTGGATGTGTCAGTGGTTCAAGTCCAAGTTCTACCTCCTCATGGGTGGGAGCACGGCAGGTGAGTGTCCCCACACTGCTTTACAGGGTCCTGATAATTCAGTAGTCCCACACAAAATTCAAATTTGTATACCTTGACAGTAGAGACAGTGACTTATCTAATGCCATTGCAAGGACTTCATCTCCTCGTGAGTGCTCATGCAGCACCCTAGGCAATTTATAGAGTGCAGTGGAGATCAATGGCTGCTGCACCAACAGATAGAACGGGCTGAGCTGTGATTGCATTTGTAACTTGTAAGGCCAACCCACCCCGGATCCTAGTCACCCATTCATCCACCTGATGGCTTACCTAGCTCAGGCCATAATTTATTGGTATGTGGGTGTGAAGGTACCTGGGTATATTCCTTTACATGGAGTCTTCTGGATCTCTTTTTTTTTTTTTTTAAACTGGATTTATTTATTCATATCACACTGCAGAGAAACAAGTGGCATTGTACACGTTTCTCATCCAGCAGGGTGTGTAATAATGGCTTTCATACCTCACAAACTGCATTTTTGAGCTTAGTCTCTGGTGTTCTTAGGGTGGCCTTGGGAACCAAACAAGAATTTCAGTGTTCTCACTGCACCTGGTCTAGTAAGTGACCACTCTTTTTGATATAGAAATGCAGGATAGTACACTGTCTCTCTTTAGTACAATGCAGCCCATGAACAGAGCTTCTCCTTCCATCACCCCTACTCATTTGCTCATCCCTATATACTCAGTGTACTATGGAACTGAGATGGAAATACTAGCTTAAGGTCTAATTGATTGAAATATACATTAAAAAAAAAAAGACTTAAAAAAAAATCTTGTCACATATTTTTTCTTTAATTGTTATTTTATTTCAATGAGTTTAGTCTCACTAAATTTCAACATGTGCAATGGAAACAAAAGCTTCCTAAGCCAGGCTCTAGACGAATTTGGCAGATACAAATGCAATCAGAGAAAGTTAAAACCCCACAACTACAAATAAGCACTTTTTGTCCTAGAGCAGGCAAAACCATTTACTGGTGAAGATGCAAAGTACAGGGTGTTTCAAAAAGATAGACCAAATTTCAAAGCAGTAGGGATTTCAAATTTGGTCCATCTTTCTGAAACACCATGTCTAAACCTCTCATATTAATATTTAATATATGTAAATTGCAGGAATGATGGTTATGCTATGATTTATTGTATACCAGTGAACAGGTACGCAGAGGTGTGGGGCAACCACCCACTGAAATATCCATTCTGTATCCATATTTCAGCTCTCAGAGATCCGTACTTCCAAGCATTAAAGCTCAAAGACTTGTCTCGATTAACATCTTTTTATAGTCTCTTCATATTCATGCATAATGTGGTTTGAGATGCTGTCAGTCATCTTCATTTATTGCCTGTCTTCGTAATTGTTGTGTATATTTTACCTGCTTTAACTCAGTGTACGTTTTCAGAATTTTAATGTGCCTGCCTGGGGATAAGGGCTGCCAGCAGCAAAAACATGATTCAGGAATGAACATTTTCTGTATCTCGGGAAGCACTGTTTTTCCTGACATTATGTGCTACAGACTTCAGTCTACATGATTGCTCCTCTTAGGAGGAGTCATAGTCTTATTGTGGCTGATTGGGTGAATATAGATAGATGTGGTAAAGGAAGATTTTTGAGCTGCAGGCAGCAAGAACGGGGATTTGAGGCCAACTGGTAACTTCACTTCTGCTGGAGCTACTCTCTGACACAGAGGCCAGCTGACCCAGAACAGAGATGCCAATGCTCAGTAAACTCTCTCCTGTTCAGAAAGGAGTAACTGCATATAAACAGTGTACTGTAAATGTCTGCATGGCTTTTCCTGCCTCCTGTATCACACCTGCAGATTTCTAAGGGGAGTAATAGCTGGGTGGCCTAAACCATCTGAGGCTGGTTTGCAGTGTTCAGCCACGTGGAACCATCCACTTGCACCATTTCACCTCCTGAAATGGGAGCAGCCAGTATTGCCTCTGCCTTGCTGACTTACAGGCATGTAAAGGTGACCCTGAAAAACGGTCCGTGTTACAGATACCCAGGGGAGACCCTTCTTCACCTCTGCCTAAGATTGTTTTGGGTCACTTTTGAATTCCTATTACTATAGACATATATTTTGCAAAGATACATAACAGCACCATAAATAACAATCTATGTATCTGTGTAACATGCAAGCATGCTCTATAATGGAGCAAAGGTTCCTTTGAGATAGTATGTAACATCCAGACCTGAATGGATGGTATAACTCTTATTCATTCTCTCTTATGTCACATGTTTCTTTTGAGAGGCTTCTGTTTTTATTGCTGAGGTTCAGTAGTTTTGTTTTCTGTGGTCTATGTACAAAGAATGGCTGGTGTCTTTGAAAGAAGTTGTGTGATCACTGATGGTTGCAAAGGAATCTCTTTCCTCCGTGTTCCCACTGTTTTTCATCCTGGTTTGATCCAAACCTAGATTTTGACCTTGACAATTTCACACTCTGGACTAGACTTATGACTTCCTCATGAATCCTAGATAAGGGTGCTCTGATCCAAATGCTTTGATGTGAGGAGGAGAGGGAATCTATCTGACCACTGTTATAGCAGTTGGGGATCCTCTCTCATTCAGTTGCTTTGATGTTTGGAAGTGCACAATAGATTCCATGCTCGTACTCTGCCACTTGCACAAACAAAATTGGTAGCTTTCTAACACCTGGGACTTGCACAAATAGTAGATTGCATAGGAATATTT
The DNA here is from genome assembly GCA_013399365.1 of Pampusana beccarii. Classification (NCBI taxonomy): domain Eukaryota; kingdom Metazoa; phylum Chordata; class Aves; order Columbiformes; family Columbidae; genus Pampusana; species Pampusana beccarii. The sequence continues at coordinate 209,862 of VWYH01003690.1, read as the reverse complement.
CTGTTTCCAAATATCAGCCAAAACATTGGATGTTAATCTGTCCCCATGGTGATAAGCATATATTTTCAATGGTTATAAAAAGCTGTCAAAAACAAGCGCTTGCATGTTAAATATCATTAAGTATTGGAGTCTAGTAGCTTACCGATTGATTGATGTTTATTTGTTTGTTTGTTTGTTTTATTTCAGGCTGAAAAAGCAGAAGGATTTATCCGACTTCCAGACTTCAGTGTGGACCGAGCAACTGAATGCAAAAAAAAGCAGTAAGTTCCTCTATTTCCCCCAGTTTTGCATATTTACTACAGAAAGGAATTGAATCTCAGCAGTGTCTGACAGTGAAGCTGTGGAGAGCTCTTCTTTATTGTATAAATAATGATATACTAATTGAGCTACTGAAAGAAAACTATATTGCAAAAATACTTTTGATACTTCTCTGCCAGATGTGCTTTCCTGAAACTACAAATGGAAAAGTAGATCACTGTGCCAAATGCCTTTTTTTTTCCTTCTTTTTGTTCATGGATTATGAGTAAGCCGTAGTCTATCTGAGATACCTTCTCGTAGGTGGGGATGTCAACAGTGGTACAAGTAATACTGCTTCCCTCCAAGTCAGGACTATTCCTTAGACTGCTGTGGTGCAAAAAAGCTCGGGCTGTACTTGAAGCCTCTGGATGTGCAGGGATTAAAAACTTTGTTTAGCAGGGTACACATTTCAAAATATTCTCTCCAAACTCTGTACGCAGCAGTGACTTCCAGCTGCTTCTGAGGATACTTCAAAGGTTTGGAGGAGTGTTGCGGCTGTTCAAAGTTATAAAGCTCAGCATGGTTTTTATTCTGTCCCTTAAGAGAAAGCCTTTGTTCTTCTGGTTGGGTCTCACACTATGGTTGGCTGTAGATGTTCCTGAGATTGTGGTCTTGACTACTCCAAAGAAATGGCACAGCTATTTTGAATATGGGGAGCTCCATTTTGCTTGCTCAGAGGAAAGGTTGTCACATAGTATAGTACAAGACCATAAGAAAATGTTGCCCTTCACTTCTGCAGCTGTTGGCTGCCAGTGACTGGAAGGGAAACACATGCTTATCACTTTTTTGGGACAGGATTACTGTGAGGAGTGACCAATGCTGCTGTTTCAGCTGGGGCTCAGTCAAACAGCATGTGCTTCCATGGGATAGAGTCAGTCACCTAACAAGGAACAAAAGAAGGAAGCCACACAGTCTCAGGATCAGAGACTATGTTTCAGGGGAAAAAAAAAAGACTGAAAAGTCTTACTGGTGGATATTCAACTGAAGCATAGTGTGGGGCTGAGACAATGGGTTAACTATTGGGGATAGTCAGGGGACTTCCTCCATTATTTGCTTGTTTCGAACCTGCCACCTGGTTGCCTCTTCGGTGCCTCCTAAAACTTGTCTTGGAAAAGACAGTGAAGAGCCAGTCCCTATTCACCCATTGTGTGCTGCCTGTGGTTTTTCTATCGCAATCCCTTCCATCAACCATCAGTTTTCTCTGCAGTGGGGTCTTAGCCTGATTAACCACTCACGGAAGCTGTTTCACACCTTGGGTGACCCCTGGTCCTTTCTCTGAACCTTTTACAGGTTTACTTTGCTTTTAAGAACTGAGGGAAGCAAAACTTCACATCGTATTGGAGATGTGGGCACACAACAGAATTATGTAATGGAATAATAAAAGTCTTTGTTTTATTCTTTTTTCCTTCCTTTTTATTTCCTGTAGTTTATACCCTCTGAACAATGTCCGACCTAGGAAATGAGCTAAAAACAGACTAGAGTTTTAAGAAAAAAACTATAAGGATGTATAAGTTGTTCCGGATTCATATAATGGAGTGAATAAATATTTTAAATAATTCACTCAGCTATTATTTTTTCTTTCTTATGTAAATGAGTTTTCTTCATATCTCTTCTATTTTTCTTTAAGTGCTATTAAGATCAGCCACCCACAGATCAAGACATTTTATTTTGCGGCAGAAAATGTGCTGGAAATGAACACGTAAGTAGGAGCAACTGGCCACGTTCATTCACTCACTGTTAAGCAGTTTTTGACAAAGTTATGAGGGGAATTGCTGAGTCTGTTTCGTTTTCTGGTTACTGTATAGAAATAAACTACTGCTATTTATTCACTAATGACAGTTGAAATTGGAATCACTTTATGAGCCTGATTTTGATACTACTGTTCCAAATATTTGTTGGTATAAATTCCTTTCTGTTAGACAGGTGTAAAGATTTGATGGCAAATTCACCACCTTGGGAGAAGGGAGGGTTGAAAGGAAAGAGAGGGAAAAGCTTGATAAAGTTTCATCCCAGAAGTGACCTAGGACTAGAATATAACAGTGTCTGCTTTCAGAGTAGGATGTCAGTTAACAAGGAGGACTTAAGGCATAGCAAGGGCTGTTTTGTTAATGTAAGTAAGCATTTACTTCAGCGCCAAACTATGTCGCAGTTAAACGATCCTCATGACAGTTCATAAACTTTCTTTCCACAAATGTCTCTAAGAACAACAATCAGTTCATGCAATTTTTAATGCAAGAAGTAAAAATGGCTGTGAATACTGCCATTTTAGAAATCACTGTGATGTCAGAAATAGATATTATTTGCTATTGATCCAGTTTTGGCTAATTTAGATACTTCTCATATCTTCTTTGTCATTTTTACTTCAGACTGCAGTCTGTACACAATGCTATTTCATTAAATGGCCAGATAGTGGATACAAAACAGTACAATTTAAACAGGAAGAGAACTGCTGTAGTCAGGTCAGGATTTTAATCACGGCTCTGCTGGTGATCTTTGTGAGATTCTTCATAGGGCGTTGTCTGTTCTTTCCCTCTATAAACAGGAGACCTCATACATATTTACCACAACAGAAAAGGATAGAGGTTGAGATAACACGTGTGACCTTTTGAAAGGGCTATACATACAGAAATGTACAATACTACAGAAGTGTATGTACGTAGATAGATATTCATAAATCTGTACTCTATAGATGCATAGAAGCAAATATAGGCGGAAATAAGACGTTGCCCTTTGCAATTTGATGCCACACAGAGCATACTGGTGGGGAGATAACAATCCATTTTTGTATCACTGTGCTTCCTACTGGAGTGAGAAGCTCTTGAGGCAGATGGGCTGAGGATGACTGAGAATGAGGGGCTGCTGGACAGGAATATTTCTATAGAGAGAATAATCCTGTTTGAGAGAGAAGGAAGGATGTAGGGACAAGGACAAGGAAAATTAGAGCTAATGGAAGACATTAGTGAGTACTAAGAGGCATTTTGGAGCCCAGCTGGAAATTCTCAGTGTCTTAACTACAGTTTTGAAATGTTTAGTCTCATGCGAGTGAGTGATTGAAATCTATGCAGGTGTCCCAGCTCTTATACCCCCCGAAATATTTTCTTCCAACTCCACTTCTTGAGTAAATTTCATTTTGGCTTAAAGCTAGGTAGCCTAGTGTTAGGTAGCTTGCACTATACTGCACTAATTCTTCACTGTTCTAACTGATGATGTTTTCCTTGGCAAATACATGCATTTAATACAAAAGTACATGCATACTCACGCATATGTCAAAACAGACTAAAAGACATCTGTTCTCTTGGCTCCAGTCCCACAAATACATATGCATGTGAGTGGTTCTACTAAACTCACTGGGGCATTCGCGTGTTTCGAGTTACTGGTGTGCATGAATGCTCAGTAGATCATGACCTTTTGTAACTCTTCATGCATATATAGCTATTAAATCAACAGTGTACTTATTAATACAGTCATTTGCCTCATTAATTTAGCATGTATTTGCTATTGTCACGCACACATGAAAAGTAACCCCCTGCTGGCTAGCTGCATGCACTTGCCTGGCCAGTTGCACACAGTTGCTAGCAATCTGTCTGACCTTGCAGTTAATGAAGTTTTTAATGGATTTTTTAGCAAACCTTTTCTTTTGTTAAGATTTTTTTATTTTAATAAATCATTCTGCCATGATTAGCTGTTAGTAGAAAGTCAATAATCTACTTGTACAGAAAGGACACTTATTTTCTTGAATTGTTAAGGGGCTATATTGTTCATACTACCGTCTAAAAATCCACTTACTTTGACTCTGATCTTACTAGCAAATTTCACATTGCTTCAGTAAATCAACATCAGACACAATATTTTTTCAGAGTTATGAATCTTAATTCCTACCCTTCATACATTCCCTGTTTAGGCCTTGAATTTTAATCCTAAAGGCCAGAGGTTTTTTGGTTGTTAGTTTCTTAAAACCTGGATGGATCTGAACGGCCTACATGGAAACACAATATAAAAAAGTACATCTAGGGATTGTTTCTAACACTAGAAATATGTAGACACCTAAGCAGAGAAATGAAAAAAAAAAAAAGGCGAAACGAAAAAAACGAAAACAACAGAAAACCCCACGAAAAACCAAACCAAAACAAAAACCCCAACAATCAAATGAAAAACCCAACAAAAAAACAAAACAAAACAAAAAAATCAAACCCAAACATAATAGCTTAAAGCAACACAAGAAGTGAGACTTACTAAGAACAAAAGTTCATAAGGAGTTGAAGAAAACAGAATATAACGGTTGGAAAGTCTGGATTTGAATGGTTTCTTAGACTGTGCTGTGATAGCTTCAGCCAGGGCAGCTGACAATCTTCTATGGCTCCTGTGCCTTTTGCTTCATCTCAGGTGAAAGACGACACTTCAACAGCGGGACTAAACCACTACCATTGTGTTATATATAGCAGATATGCTTTTCCTTTAGCTTCCACGAATGCAGCTCCTTGGTCATCGGTAGTGCTTTTTCAGGATCAGGGAAAGATGATGTTTTAAGCACCTAGTTCTGCTCACTACAGGAAATATTAGTATTCAGGTAATTTGTGCCTTTCTAGATAATGATCTAAGAAATAAAAGGTAACTTTGACATTTAGTCTTCAGATTAATGAAAATAGATGTAATGATGTAGAACACATATGAAAGAGGCAAAAATCAGTCTGATCAGCACGCAAGTATCCTTAACTCCATCTTCCCTCTGTTTCAAACACAGGTGGCTAAGTAAGCTAGGGATGGCTGTGGACCCTCAGGCACCCAACGGAAAGAATGAGGAAGGTATGCTCCTAACAGTGGTTTCAGTGTGTAACAACAGCATGTTCTTCACAGTTTTTACTTGGCCAATTTTTCACCAGATTTTTTCTCTCTTTTAAATTGTCAACTTGGGTCTGTCTACTGCCTGAGCTCAGAGGAACCACACTGACACAGGACAGAGCAATCACAGAAAAAGAAACAGTGACACTGAGAGACACTCAGTGATCTCAAGAGGTGTGTAACTGCTTTCTGGCAGTTTGCTGGCTTTCTAAGCCTACCAAATATGAAGAGAAACAGCTGTGCTACTCTGGGCTTTCAGATACCGTAGAATAGGTTCATAGAATGTCCTAAGTTGGAAGGGACCCATGAAGATCATTGAGTCCAACTCCTGTCCATGCATGTGACAACCCCACAGTTCACACCATGTGTCTGAGGGCGTTGTCCAGTCTCTTTTTGAACACTGTCAGACTTGGGGCCATGACTGCCTCCCTGGGGAGCCTGTTCCAGTGCTGCATCACCCTCTGGGTGAAGAACCTTTTCTTAATGTCCTACCTAGCCCTCCCCTGGCACATCTTCCTGACATTCCCTCGGNCCATTTTCTTTTTGTTTTTTTTTTTTTTTTTTTTTTTTTTTTTTTAAATATACTGTGGTGCCCAGAGCTGCACACAGTGCTCCAGATGAAGCCGCACCAGTGCAGAGTGAAGCAGGACAATCACAGGAGTTGTTCTATGGCCTGGGAGCTCACTAGTTTGGGAACACCTTGTGCAATGTAAACCCATCCCTAGTGTCTTCTCCATTCCTGGGGGTTTCAGCAACAGCAATGTTGCAGGGGGGTGATAGTGATGTACTGAAGCCTAAAATTTCCTTCAGAGCCAAGCCCAAGATTTAATTGTGGCATGAATAATTTTTGAAGTTCCCTAGCAATTTATTTATTGTCTTAATTTGCACACTGGTATAATAGAACTCTTTGGGAGTATACCTGCACTCAAATGACAAATCTGGGCAGAGTACAAAGCAAGTCACCTGTCAGAGCACTGGGAAAAAGCTGCTGGTGAGGGCACATGTACTAGGAGCTGGTTTAGAATGAAAAGTGCTGTGTGTAGTACTGCATTACCAAACCAGGACTGGACTCTGACCTGATGAATGTATATCATCTTCTGGGATCTTGTCCCTCCATTTTTAGAGTATTGGTATCCAGTGCCTTTTTTAGAACTGCTCAGGTTGTGAAGAAACTGTAATTATGAAGAGGAAACTGGTGTTTGTAATAGTATGAACATGTAGGTGATGCAGCCTGTTTTGTCTAAGCATGGAAATGCTCCTCTCTGCACCACTTCTGCTGTTTCCCAGAATAAGGTTGTGGTTTATGTGCAGGCTTTGTACATGTAATTCCATTATTGATTAGTCTGGTCTGTCTCTGTTTATACTCTGGCTCCATTTATAGTCTGCCATTAAAAGCAGCTTTGGGGCTGTTAAACATAGATACCACTGATTTCTGGAGATTCAGCAGGTCACATCAATTTCCTTATTTTCAGTTCATGGTTCCTCTTTATTTCTTGTCAGGCAACTTGTTAATTTTCATACCCTCAGATTCCTCCAAAATGCTGATGTCCTCTTTGAACACAATTTCGTGTCAAAACAGGCTGAGATAATTAAGATAACAAGATATATTCAGTATTAGGCTGTGTAGCAAGAACTGCGTAGTAGTTGTACTTGGGGTGGAGGTGTCCAAATGTGTTGTCCATGTTTACACAAAGGAGAAGTTTGACGGAAGATGAGGATGGTCAAAATTCTATACATGACAACATTTTTTTTTAAAGCCTCAAAAATGTAGTATTGGTGGTGTTGGTCGAATTGAGGATTATAAAACAACTCAAACTAAATTGGCCCACTAACCTTAATTTAAAACAATGGCAGAAAGATACAAAATAATCTACTCAGTAACCTCTGCAGTAGATTATCTAATTACCCTGCGACAAATATAACATAGAGAAGGTTTCTTCAGCTTTTAAAGCTGGTGGCCCATTTCCTGTTCAGAAAAATCCACACTGATTCTGGTGTCAAACATCTCCCCATCTTTCCACATGTGTTTTATCACAGGTGCTCAAGCAGTTCAGTACCCCACCAACAAACCTGGGTGGATGTGCCCTTGAAGAGGCATTGCTAAATTTCAGAAAAGTGCTGTCATGACCTACAGCACCTTCTGTTCCTACTGACCTGGTTCTACCCTCTGTATTGCACAGCATAACTTTTCAGGGAGGTCTTGGCTCTCGTTACAGCAGTTCTTGTGTATTCATGTACTTTTTGTGCATTTTAACACCCTCCCCCCCGCTCCATTTGCCTATCCAAAGTATCAGAAACAGCTGTTGATTCTTTTTCAGTGTTTCTCTGTGCTTAAAAGGAGACCTGTAGAAACAATAAGATCTTTACTAAGAGTTATTCAAGAATGCATTAATAAAGCCTTAGAATTTGATATAGGTCTTATTACAGTCAATCTTTATGCTAAGATGTGCCAGCACATATTTCCAGTAAACAGAATAGCAGCTATACTATTAAAACTCATATAGTTCTGCAAACAATACAGTGAGAAAAAGTAATTAATCTCTCTCACTTTATTAACATCTTGGAAACCTCCCTTTGTGTATAAAATTATTCTCTTTTAAAACTTTGTTTCCCTCACACTGTGCTGATTAAAACCTCCAAATGGCATGCACAAAAAGAAAGTGGTGTGGGTATTAATTTAGTTAAAAGATGAGATAATCACAGGTGATTTTCCAGAGTCCATGCCAACACACCACTATCATGGGTGTGAACCCATGAAGTGCTCTTACGAAAGTACTCCTAGAACATAAACAACCCTCACTGGCTTGTGGGGAGAGCTGCAGATCTGCTTCTACCAGAGAGACCCAGCTGCTCTGGGGCAGTACAAGCTGCTGCATGCAGCCACCGGAGACCGCACGGACAGCCTCTGCTCTTGTCACGCTCGGCACTCACTCACGTTGTCCTCATGAAGCTCCGACTATGTTGTTGCAAAACTTTCGTGTCCTCAGCTCAGTTGGGTGGGAGTGAGCACCATTACCCTTCAGCCATAGTGCAGGACAGGGTGTAAGTGCTGGCTGCTATGAAGGTTGGATGTGAAAGGCTGATGCGTGCTGGGAGATTTAGTGGAGGGAAATGATATGGCCCAGTGGCTACAACCAGGCCCTGGGAATAGAAACCAGCAACTTACTGCCTCCCCTTTCCTGGGTCTTACTTTATCAACTATTATAACTTCATTTAATCCACTTTTTAAGAGCATCTGAGAAAATGCTTTCACCTGCTACACAGGTAGCTCAAAGAAATAACATGACTGCCTCTATACCACGTCAAGATATACTGAGGCTCTATCAGCTTGCTTTATATTTACACGCTACTCGTCTTTATAGTTTTTGTAGTCCTAGAGTACCACGTTTACTTTTAGTACTAGCTCTGCACATGTACTGCCATGCTGCATTGTGTGCCTTTGTGAGTTACCGTGTGGTGGCAGAAGACTCGTGAGGCTGCTCTGTGGTTTCCAAAGCACCATGCGAGCAAACTGTTTTCTCCAAAATTGCAGCCCAAACATCAATGTCTGTTGGTAGCTCCAGGAAAACTTGCTGGTTAGAGAGATTAAGGGACAGTATCTGGTATTCGCAGCAAGTTTCCCCAACTTATGCTACAAATGTTGCAGCCTTTCTTTTACAGGTTGTAAAAGGTGGGAACATCCCACCTCAAACCTGTTTGTCAAGCTAGCTAGAGCAGTGACACTTAGTGTTTCATGCCAAAGCAAATTAGCCATTTTTTTTTCTTAAAAAAAAAAAAAAAAGTTGCCATGAAGTAGTGTAGCATTGCCACAAGTAGGTTAATTTTCACTGTAGGAGACTGACTTGTTACAGAGTGGTCCTCAGCCCAGTACGTCCTCCTTGGTCACCTTTTGTTACCACAGCGCTCCAAGGAATAACGGAGTGTTGCTCTAACACCTGGTTTTTGCTCATTTTCCATGTCTGCCTCAGAATGCTACAGTGAAAGTGAACACGACGATCCAGAAATAACAGACACACCACCTCCCCCCTACGCAGTCCAGCCACCACCTCCTTCGGTAAGTGTTACAATAATTAGCTTGTTTCTTGTTGCTAGCCAGTTGGAACAAAACTTTCTTGAGGTAGTGGACCTTTAAGGAATAACCTAAAACAGTGGCTGGAAATGTTCATCCTGTGTTCCTGTGCAATGAGGATGCCCTGGCTGTCCCTGCCGCGTGGCAGAGCACACAGTTGTCGCAGCCTGCACTGCTGGGAGCAGGATGGAAGCACATTCATCTTGCTGGAGAAAGGAAGGTGTCAGTTTACCTCCTATGCATGCCGTGCCTTTACAAGGTTTTTGACATAGTGCCATAACCTGTTTTTTCATACTATTCTTTTAAAATTTATTTATTTATTTTTTAATCAGTCCCATATCTTCTTTCTTTTTGTGACCCTAGCAGCAGCATCCAACAGATTTGTATTTGTTTGAGTGAGCTGTTCTTAAGACTGCTGAATTTGAGGCTGCTTTTGTGGGAGCGAAGACAAGTGAAGGGAAAGAAGCCTCTTCTTACAGCGATAAAATTTGTTCTTTTCCTCTACCTCTGAAAAACAAACTATTAAAAAAGAAAATAGGCATCCTCCCAAAAATCTGTGTTATTTTTCTCTCTTGCTGTAGACAATTTGCTGAGAATAGTCCTTCCTGCTTCACTTCATTTCATAAATCAGAATGAGCATTGTGCATCCTCATGTGTATAATCAAAGTGACTTGCCTAATTATTAACCACTTATCACCCTATTAATCTTGTTTCTATATTGTCGCTTTTCCCAGTGATCTCATCTCCCCTTACAAATTCTTTAAGATACAAGGTTTACTTAATTCTGCATTTAGAAATGAGTAATGTTTTGGGATGGTAATGCAGCTGAAATAAGGAATCGTGAGTTCAAGACTTTCCCTTCCCCAGCTGAAAGCTAGCATCGAAGGGTATGCAGTAATATACTTAATACTGAATCATCTCATTACATCTCATGGAAGGGTAGTGTCTGCTGCCTCATTGGTATGGTACAGGTTCCTGTACGACATGCTGAAATGAGATCCAGTAGCTGGAGTGGGCACGGAGGCAGCAAAGCACGAACAAATTTGAAATACACAGATGAGCTGGAGAAGCTTGCATGCTCATGGGCAATAATAAAAGGAGATGTCATGCACAGGGTTGCCTGTCTGGCAACCTTTAACTAGCTCGCATGAAGCTATGAGTGTACATCACACCGTCACCCACTTGCTCCCTTCTGCTTCAGTCAGATAAGTCAGATTTCACTTCCTCTCCTACAGCAGTTGTGTAATGTTAATCACTGTAAACCAGTCCCCCTGGCACTCGGGGTGTGTGTGGTGTTCACTGCTGTGTAAAACATGGTTCTCTATTGCCTGTAGTAACTGGAAGTTAAATGTGTCTGAGTGGCTATAAATATCAGAGAAAATAGGAACCTTGGCAATATGTCTCCAGCAGTTATTCTGGGCCAAGGGCTGATAATGAGGAGTCTTGAATTTTATACCCCAGTGGCTTTCCTTTGAGAGGCTGTAGATATCTTTTCCATCTGCTCACCTCTGAATGAATGTCTATGTTTTTCCAGATGATGAGTTTTAAACAGGTGCTGTTTTTTAGTTTTCTGTTTTTCTGGCTTCCTACTGCTTGTCAGTCCATTGCTGCAGAGGTGATCTCCAGTTGTCTCCTTCCCATGTGCTTTTTTTGCCTGCTGGCCTCCACATTTTAGCAGGGGACTTGTGGGAGGCAGGCAACAGTGCAGGTGCTGAGGAGTCTTGCTTCCCCAGCCTTTTCCTTAGAGGCTATCTTCCTTCCAGCCTCCACCTCTCTGCCCTTCTCACCACACATTTAAAATCCCTTCTCCCATGGATACAAGTTAGTGTCTCCTGAGCAAAGCTGTCATCTTTTCACCCCAGACATAGCTACTGAAATAAGCTTCAGCTGCAATGTATGTTCCCTGTGCTCAGCTTGCTGGTGTGGTGGGTAGGGAGCAGTTAGGTACTGAAACAGCTGTGTTTGACTCTAAGTCAATTATCTTTTAAATACCCAAGTATTGGAGGAAGAAAGCCACTGAAAGGACAGGGAAAGCATGGATTTCACTGGGAAGTCAATTATAGGAGTGGAGTTCTTGCTGGTGTCAGGGAAGACTGGTTAAACATTGCTTATTGCCAGTTCATCTGCTGCAGATCTTTTGTACCGAGCTATGAAGTCCCACACATGATGGATTTGAATCACTACTCTACAGGTACACCACCTTTGGAAGACTTCCTTGAATCTTTTCAGATTGCTACTGGAAGAGACACTTGTTCTGGAAACCCAGCCTAGCATCGAGAATGCCACAGGCATTGACTGGGGTTCATTTCTTTTATTATTTTAATCTTTTTTTAAAAGTTGCGTTTCTTCCTACTGGCAGATTTTGCAAAATAGTAATTAGGAGTTATGGACATTTTGGAAAATCAAAACAGTGCTGTCTTAAGCAGAAAAGCCTCCAAACTTCTTGAGACCAACTCCAGACTGAAAAAAATCAGTATGGAAACTAATAGCCACCCCACTGCAGGCTCTGTTATGTGTTAGAGTAGCATACATTTTGCTGTACTTCCGGCATCAAGTTTTCACTTGCTGTCCTGTTCTCTACTGATGCAAACTATTTTGAAACTTGAAAAAGAAAAAAATAGTGATTGTGAGCTTTCCATATTTATACATGTTTTTGGGTACCGTGGGAGAAAAAAGCAAGTGATGAACAAGTAAATTTTAACATAAGCAGGACAAAAGTTAGACTGACCATTTGCATTAATTTCTCTATGTATGAATGGATTTACAGCCCAAAAACTAGCAGTTATGTTGAGACAATAGATTACAGCAGTCCCAAAAGAGCAGTTGAGGTGTTTCATGGTAGTAATTTTTCTCTAAAAAAATGCCTAGAGACTCATTGATCTCCAGTGGAATCTTTGTGATCTGCTGGCTCAAGCATCTGCTTTTTAAAATGTCCCCAAATAGAGATTTATTATTACGTGGATGACTGCAAAACTTCCAAAGGAACCACTCCAGTAAGTTAGGTAAACATTTGTCGTGCCAAAGAAAAAAAATAACACAACATATGTAAAGAAAAAGAAAAACATTCTGGCAGTCATCTTTATTCTCACCCACATTTTTCTTTTTAGCACAAAATGAAAATGAAAACATACCCCACCCAGTGAGGTACAATTTTAATTTCAATGACACTTTCTTTTGCAAGGACAAATGCCAGAAAAATAGAAGTGAGATATGACATCTTCCTTTCCTGTCTCTGAACAACTGAAATTAAACCATCCACATCGTGTGAGCAAGAGCTTTTACTGTTCGGTTGTTCTGCTTGGCTGTACAAATGCTTCAACAATTTGTTTATGTGATAGAAACTCTTAGAAGAAATACTTCAGGTCACCTGCATTCCCAAGGGTGTTTTTATCACTCATACATGTAGTTTATGACATCACCTCCTTGTCCTTTGCTTTAGAGGGCATTTGTAAAGATTTCCTTTTTAAAAACAAAACCACATCTGAAAAACAATGTTGTTCTTCTCATAATAGGAATATAAATTAAGTCCAGTCCTGCAGTGTTTGGGACAGTCTTGGAGGAATAGCTTTGAAAATTCGTAAAAGTGAAGAAAGTGCTATAAACAAATGGTGACCCACAATCTGATATTAGTCTTCCTCATCTTCTGAATTGATTAGTAGATACATGATACAGCTAGAACAGAAGCACAGGAAGACTAATCTAATTTGCTTTTTTAATGTAAAAAGGAAGTAGTATACATTACAGCAACAGTGAATTGCAGAACTTTATGGATCATAATCCAAATAATTGTCACTCTTGGTTTGGCTTATATGAATTGATCTTATCTTGAGTTTACCAGGTTATTAATAAGTATTGCAAGCTGGTCCATTTATTGTGTTTGCAGCTTGTCTGGGTTTCCCTAGCAACATCTTCTCAGTAATTTTCAGTACTTCCTGTTTAGTTGTCATCTGTTTTAATCCTTACACAGATCTATTCTACATATGTATTGAGAACATAAACTTGCCAGAATTGTCATCCATCAAGTCTGGTATTCTGATTCTGGCATTGGCCGGTAGCAGATGATTTGCAGAAGGAGTGAATTTCTGCTATAGCAGATACAAGAAATCTGGTTTTCATACAATTATAATCTCATCACGTTTTCTGATATTTTCTGCTAAGAGTTTCATTATAAGGCTTTATCTCCTTTTGTCTTCCATTACTTTCTTTATTACTGTCAGTTAATCCTCTTCTGGGTATTTGTCTGTGTATTTGTGTTTGTGTATGTATTACTTGTATGTTTTACACTCCTGGCTCATCTTTTCAGTGTTGTTTGGGGGCTAAAAGAAGCAGACTAGTGCTAGTTCTTCTTGTTAGCTGCTTTTGGTGACCAGATAATAGTACAACTCAACCAATGTAAATGCCTACTGTAGGCAAAGACCTGGGCATCTATTTACTTGTCTGGGAAGCTGAATACTTTTCAAAACTTTGTTCTTTCTCTCAGCCTTTCTTTACATGCACCTGTCATAGCCTCTATCATTCAGCTCCTAGCTCCTAACGATGACTGTTAAATGTCTCTGAGACGTCTCTGTATGCACTCTTATTGAGGCAGGGTGACGAGTACAGTATGGAAGGCTCTAAGATGTCTGAATGATTTTTGGTGCGTTTCTTATGAAGTTCGTGTCCCTTTCCAGATTCAAATCTTGTACCATTCCTCTTTTCCCGCTCTCTGCCCCATGGTGGTCTGTTTTTTAGTTTCCACCATTAACTTGCCATTATGTTACCATTGGCCTTCTTGTTTTGGTGAATGATTAGTGCCTTGAGTGGACCAGGTGAAATGGCTTTATGTGCTGATAAGGTCAAGGTACTTAAGTGCTTGGGCCCATTTCTGTCTATCCATGATTATGGCACTGGTGGATTTATTGGACACTTCAGGACAACTTCATGTTCAATAGCTAATTCAAACTTCCTCTTCAGCACTCCTGATTAGGCCAATAGAGTGAAGACAAAAAAGAATGAGTATGAGTGTGAGACCTAGCATGGAAGGCTACATTCAACACTATTTTTCCTTAGTCTCTTGTTTCTAGGCATTGTCAGGTTTTAATCTGTTTTACCTCTGGCTTCCTTATGGCTTAGCTTCTGAAGTTACTGCTCTGTAGGAGATTGGCTGCCATACCTCAGGTTTGTTTGGATGGATAATTAATCAGATTAGATCGATTTTTGGTTGGTTAGTATTTCAGCTGCTTATCTATTGTATAACACATAGAACCTAGGAACAGGAATAACGTGGAAATAATTTTTCTTTTTTGTTTCCTACCCCGATTTGTTTCTGGAAAGCAGGATCAGCAGAAGTCTTCTTTTACCTCGACTCTGTCAAGTGAAGCATCTTGCTCTATCTCCTCTCCTGAAAGCACTTTCAACTCCCAAGAGTCGTCTTCTTCCCTCGTGTCCAAAGTGGTTTTTTCCGAAAGGCAGTCCTGGCTTGACCTCGTTAACTGCTCTGCCACAGAAGAGGGTGATCAGCCTTTAACCTTCTGCGTACAGATCCACTCTGATGAGCCGCCAGAAGTAGACTGTGGGGAAGTGGCAGAAAGCCAGGAGGTCCAGCTTTCCAAAGCCAGCAGTGGACCCCAAAACTCTTTTTTAGATCTGGATACACATTGTCTGGCTGTGCCAGATGCAACAGGACAGAGACCACTAGCCAAAGGTGAGCTAATGAGAGAGGAGATTCTTGTCTGCAGAGCCATACAATGTGGGAGTTCACAGGTTCTCCTCAACTTCCTTTTTCCTTCCTCCCCCTGTGTTCTTCAATGGAGTGGCACATAATTTATAAGAAACATTTGGTTTATTGCACATTAAATATGTACCTAGTGTCTAATTGGTAAGTACTTTTCTCAAACTTTACCTCCATGTTAAGATTATAGCCTCTACACAAAATGCTAATATAAACATATTTTATTAGCTTTATTTCAATACAGCTGTCCTTTATTAGTTAAAATTGAATCAAAATTTTAGGAAAGTTTGTCACAGAATTGACACCCTCAGCAAAATAGCATAGGTAGGAAGTGGAGAATGTGGAGTTAAGTCTATCAAATCCTAAAAATAAAAGCAGTTGCGCTTACTTGCAGTGTATATTCCCTATTTGTTTCGTTGAACTTCATTGTATTCAAGGGGAAACAAGTGCAATCCTGAATCAGAAAGTCCATTAAGACTGAATTTTGTTTCAGCAAATGAGTATCTGCATAGGTATCTTACTACCAAAATCTGCTAAATTAAAAGGTGGCACCGTTCCTGAATTTGTCATTGTTGCTGTTAATATATCTCCTGGCATAGTAAAGCAATGTGTCTTGACTTTTGAGCAAATTTTCTCCTTTCTGCATTAAGAGCAGTTGAAGCATAAGAGGTGTCTCTTGTGTACAACATATTGAAGTGAGAAGATGCTCAGCATGCTGCATAGAGAGATAATGCATAAGGAGGCAATGATGTTCTTCTGCATCAGCTCTACTCATAATTTGAAATCCTTGTACAGATTTGAAGAGAATACTTCATTGTTGAAAGAGCAGTGTTATCTCAGTACCTTGCAAAACGAAAGTCCATCCAAAAGCTCAGGCTGAAGGAAGCTCTGGAAACAAACAGCACTGGACTAATTGGGAACTTACGGTATTTCTCTGTAGGTGAACTTGGCACTGAGTGAAAAGTGATAGTTTGAGACACATAAGTTACATTGTCAGTCTACCAATGGTATTACCAATATCAACAGTTAGCACGCTTTTAGTTTGTCATGTTTTTCCGATTTTAAAAGGAAAAAAAAGAGCTAAGTACAGATTTTAGCGAAAGTTAAAATTAATTTCAGAGTGTTTTGCACTCAGCTTCATTATCCACCTTCTAGGCTGCTCTGCTAGAGACTTCTGTAGCAATGAAGACAAGTAAGAATTAAAACCAATCGAGCACATGTAGTATTCTTACGTGGTAGAAAACAGTAGATTTTTGAGAGAGTTCCCGTAAGCTCTGGCTCTACAAGTATTGAAAGGCTGGGGCTGGCAGAAATGGGGTCTCTAATGAAAATGTCACAAAGACATAGCAAACCCCCTAAGAATTTCCTTCGCAAGCTAGTTGATAAGGCTGTGCACAAATACTGTGAGGTACATTGAAGTTGTGGCATAAAAGTCAGCTGTAAAACCTGACGGTTTTCAATAACTAGTAAGAACACCATTGTTAACTGATGCAAAACAAGAAGGCATATCTCAATGACTTGCTAGCGCAGACTGTATTATTTGCTTTATAATGCTTCTGAAGAGTGCGTTTCTGACAGCTCATCATGGTTCAGAGAAATGGGACTGTGTCCAGAAGGAGACAGGTCCGTGTTGCATTGGTATCTGTGCTGAAAGTGCATGTCCTGTGTGCATAAGCTGGCCCTGCTGTTGTCAGAACGTTTATGTGATCTTTGAACTTGCTCTCCACAGAGCCTTTATGTGTGTCCATACTCTCTCCTTCTCCTGGTGAGGACGGAAAAAATCTGTCACACACTGTGCTTTGTGGCCACATGCTGCTTAGTAAAACCCCATGTATTTGTTGTAGCTGATAGCAGCCTAGAGCTGAGGTGAAAGTTTCCAAGAACTGAAGAGCACTTTTGTTGGCAAACTCAGAAACAGGAGGCCAGTGTGAGAAAACTTGGTACCTAGAAGGAAGAAAGAGTAGCTGTGGCTTTGTGGGAAGAGTTTATAATGAAAATATAAATATAGTGAAGAAATTTCAGTGATGAATTAAACAATGAGAAAAGTTTCTGAGAGATGAACGGATGAATCTCTGTAAGACAAACTACAGATTCAAATAAATGATCATGGATTATTTTTTCAGTGAAAATCGTTTAAAGAAATCTGCTAAGCCAATGTGTCTGGTGCAAGGAGATGTACAGCATTATATTTTTAATGACCTTTCCAGCCACTCTTAGCGGTGTATAACCATCCTCAGCACTGCTTACTGGGGAGAGGTTACATACCGGAGGGTGAAGCAAAGGTACAAAAAGGGAGAGTTTAACAGTCTTCTCTTTTGAAAAGAGATCAGTATTAGGTTTCCACCTACTTTGTGGGAACATTTAATACTTCTGTGCTGCAGCTTGCTATGTGCACAGTGACAAAAGATTCAAAGCTGCCTGTGACACAAAGAAACTGAAAGGTAAACAAGAAATGGTTGAGAATACAAACAACTATCTGAGTACGTGCCCTGTATCCAGAAGCTGGCCTTGCCCCGTCTGGGATGGCTAGACATGCTCTGCAGCCAAATTCCATCCTTTGCCTTTCTTCTGGCAACCACTGGAACAAAATGTATCTATGGCCTACCAACATCATCATAAAAAACTATGATCACAAGAAGTTGTTGCAGAAACTGAGAGATTACTGTAAAAGAACAGCAATGGGTGTTTATATTTATCTAGGGATCTTCTACTGTAGCAATAGCATCGTTCTTCCTTGTATTTTCTGAGGGTTTTATGATCATATGAAGTTAATACATCTTGGCAAGGAATTCTTATGTTACTACTTCTTGTTTATTTATTTTACCTTAGCTCACAGTAGCTGGTAAAAGATCTGGTGTATGCCAGTATTCTGAAAAACCTGGAAAGCTTTTTGAATACCACGTGAATTTTATCTGTGCTGGTTTTGTGGGAAGGAGTTAGTTAAATAGGAGCTGGATAAAGTCAGTTCCTTCTTTTCTCGGAACAGAGATTGTCTTCCCCTCTGGAGTCTGCCTGTGCCACTAATAGCCAGAGCAGATCTACTGGTGTGCTCTGGCTCCTTTGTTCCTTCTGCAAAAGTTGCAGAAAATGGCTAGATTGTGGCTGAGACTAGCCAAGAAGTATGCTTATGGTGAGAACAACTGTGTAGAGAAACAACTGTGTTTGAATGATTGTTTCTCACCAAAAAGACTTTAGAAATCACAGTGAAAACTATGGTGTTATGCTTTTCTGAACTCTCTGAGAAAGAGATACTTATTTTGTTTGTTAAACTGCCACAGTTTGTTAAAATGCCACCCCTCACTGCTGAGTCTACTATACTGTTACAGTCGAGAGCATCTAGCTGTTGGTGGTAACATAATTTTCCTGTTATTTTCTCCCACTCTCTCCTACCCTTAGTTCTGCATTTGCCAGAGAGGAGTGTCCCTAAGCTATGCCCTCCTAATTCAAATATTTCCTCTCTTTTCTATTCTGTGGGAAATGTGATTTCCCGAAGGTGTCATCATATCACCGTTTAAAACTCTGTTACCAGGTCAAAAGAGGTTTATTCTCCTCCCTCTCCTCCTCTGTCCTTTCCTCTCCCTCGGTCTATATGTTGGCTCATTGGCAAAAGAAATTTTGGCAGAATCAGAAACAGAGGTGGTGGTACAGCTACAAGAAGCTCATAAGAGTAACAAAGACAGGAGGAAGAAGCAGATTATTATTTTTTTTTTTTCCAGGATGAATACACAGTTGGAGAGCTGTGACATCTCAAAGGATGTGAGAATAAGCATTTACATTTCAGCTTAGATTTAGTAAGAAAGGTTCATTTGGAGGTGGTTTTCAATGCAAAGTGTTCTTTCTGCTAAACATTACCAATGTATATATCTTTACCACTGGGAAACAATCAGCTTGATTTTTCACAGCTGCTTTTTGAGAAGTTCTGGATCATTTCACTTTTGTAGGTTTAAGGAGCATTAAAGCTGAGATTTCAGGCAGGCTCCTGTGCTGCTGCTGCAAGGTAGGGAGTCTCAGTACCTTAATGTCTCCCACCTGTGGCAAGTTGGCCAACAGGATGGAGGAAGCTGAAAATTGAGGAGATGAAGAGCTGGCATGGTGAACCTCTGGCAGCTTGCTCTTGTCTATGATATCTCCTGTTAGCTAGAGGGAATTTCCACATAAGTGGCACCGAGCCGCAAAATTGTGTTTTACTTCTCCTGAAACAGAATGTGTCAGAAGTTTTGACTTGCCTGAAATATTATTTTGTTTTCCTCACCACAACCTAGAAGGTCTCTTTCTCTTGAATGTTAAAATATCTCAGGGCAGGACTTCCCTTTTCATCAGGTCAGCACTGGTTCTTTTCCACTTTCCTGACTGTGGAGTTGGACAAAGTTAAGAGTTATACAATACTACAGATTTTTTCCAGAAGTGCTATGAAGCTTTAACAGGCCCCAAGGCTTGTGAGTGAACGGGATGGTGCAGGATCCCAGGAAGACCGATCCTTCCAGTGGCATCACTCAACAGAATTGCTTGTAGTTAATACTACACATTTTCTCCTGTGTGCATGCGCACACTCATAAATGCACACAATATCTTTCCACTGTTGCTGTTTGTTCCTCACCACTAATCCTTCAGTACACCCTGAGAGAAAAATGAATCTATTTTATCTTTAACATAGCATGAGATAAAGAAGTGCCATAGTAGCATTTCAGTTTCCTAACTTGCATGCCTGAGACAGAAAGTGCTTAGCTTGAAGAGTACTGGTGGAAGAGATAACTTGCAATTTTATTTTTGAGGTACTTTTGAATGTGCCTGATGTTAGCTGGGTGACCCAGCTGGAAAGACACTTCAGAGCAGTGCTAGTTGGGCCCAACCTGTCTATGTTATTAAGAATTTTTGCCATCGGAATATATCTACCATAATAAACCTTCAGAGGTTAACAAAACTCAGAGTAGGGGTGGTACATTTATCTTTGCGAAGCTGACACAGACAATCTGTTTATTTTTACACCAGGGCCTGAGGTTGTGTACTGCATGCTTTTTGCATAAATTTTTACTTTGTGATGGAAAACAAATATTTGATAACAATTCAGTAGTACGGTCTAGACAGGACAGGTTTCATAGAAGGAACCCAAAACACTGAAGCCTAAAAATACAGAACTGGTGAATGCCTATGCTTTTGTTAGAAACTTGTTCATTTGCAGGTCAGTGCTCTAACTCCAGGTGCAAGGGAATTAAGCAATACCGAGTTTTGGGAAAATGTGCTGTGAATGTTAGAATCTGGAGAAAAAGTCCAGTCTGTGTTTAAGCCTTGAGTCCTGTTGTTTTATCTCTATTATCCAACCTAAATTTTTCTCTCAGGTGTTTTGTGGGGAAAACAAGCAAGCAAACTACAGGTGGTGATTTCTTCATTTGCTTTCATGGCATTAAGAGGCTTGTGAAATAGTACAATGCACCATTGTGTGAGGAGAAATAAATTTTCATTATATTTGGCTTGTTAGTTGATTGCTAGACATAATGCCTCTCCCCGTTTCAGATTTACAGCACCGATGTAGTGTGTTCGGTGGCAGCATCAAGCATGCCAAATGTGCTTTTACTTTCTGATCTTGGCTCAGGGGAACTCAGGACATTGAAAGTAAAATTCCAGATAGGTATCAGTTTGGCCTCGATTTATATCGGGTTAATTGGCAGACATATTCTTTGTTGATAGCAACAGTATCTGCTTCTGTAGAAAAATACAATCTTAAGGTACTGTTTTGTTATTTTTTAACTGTTTTGGGAGACATTCGCTGCCCATCAGTGTAAACAAAGATGGAGACAAAAGTAGTATATGACTCATACCTGGCTCTATACTAGCTTATAAGTTTTACTCTCCCTTGTTTTCCAGCTGTTTCCTGAAATCCTGTTTAGCTGCTTCACTGTCACTTCTTAATTCACCCAATTTGAAGAATGTGGCACATTTTTTTTTTCCCTCTGGAATTACCTGATCCTGATGAATTATTTGGGGATGTGAGTGGTGGAAGAACAAGCACTAGGAGAGGAGTTTAAGGTTATAGTCTTGAAAGAATGCAGGAGCCGAGTGCACATTGCTGGTCTAGTGCATCGGCTTTTGCCGGGCCAGCCTGACTTGGCTCCAGCCTTTTCTGTGCTGAGTATAACTGTCCTCCTTACCTTCACCTACAAGTGCACGGAAGATATCGGAGTACTTATCACGGAAAAAAAGTGTTCAGTGAGGGTGTTTTCTCATGTTTGCTACTTTGTAACCCTTTTAGGACACAGAGGAGCATCATGAGTTAGCCTCAAAAAATATCTGGAGTGGGGATCTTATGTCCCCCATGGCGTGACTGTTTTTTAAAGTTGCTGGACAGGATAAATGCACTTTTTTTTGTTATTGCATACTCTTTCTTGGATATTTGATAAAGGTCAATTTATGTGATACAGCGTACAGTCCTGATGGGTGACCTCCACAGTAGAGCTGAGCCAGTCCTGTGAAGGAGCTGCTGATGAAACAAACAGCTGCTTCATCCCAAGAAAGCAGGCAGGAAGCCCGTTACAATGACGAGCCTCATGGCATGAGCCAACAGTTTTCAGGAAATACTGCTGCTGTGTATGCCTTACACTTGCATTTTTTTTCTGTTTCCTGCAGCTTGTTGAATATACAACAGTTCTCCTTTTCCTCCTCCAGCACTGTATCAGTGTTGGGAGCTATGTTTAGTTCTTGTCAAGTTACAGCAGGCTTTCTATAATCACAAAGTAGTGAAAAAAGGTCCAGCAACACAATGAAGGCAAATATTTGTAGCATATCATAAACCTTTCTTGTAACCTAAATATTTAGAAAGGACAGGGGTGTAGGAGGATGCTGTGCTTTTTAAAGCATGGAAAAGTTAAGGAGCAGCCTCCTAAGTGTGCTGACATGTTGGACAAGTCTTTTTGCTGCAGCATGAGTGAGCGAAAGGACTTCTTCCTTTTCTTCAGAAAAAGCTTGCTGACTGAGCATCATTTAGAAAAGTCAATGTTTAACTTTTCTGTAAAAGAAAAAAGTGCCCAGCCAGTTTCACCAGCACATGGAGGACTGTAGCTGAGAACCACCACCACCCCTTTCCCCAGCGAAATAAAAACAAAGGTTATCCCAGTGGATCTCGAGAGACTTGTTAGCACCTTGAAAACATAAATAACTTTAAGATTTTCCTTTAGCAAACACTGAAGTAGAAAAGCTTGCAGTGTGGACTGAGGGACAAGAAGCAAGTTGTGCAGTCTGTTGCTGAAAATGGCCTTCTGCCAAAATGCCCCTATATATGCCTGGTACATTTTTAGTCTGTGACTGATCGTTTTTAAGTTGTTTTATTCTGAAAATGTCTTTACTTCAATTTTTATCTTATTTTATGCTATATAATTCTCAGCTGTTTACTAGCTTTTCCTTTTATGTCCTCTCTGTCATGGAAGATGGTGCAGCAGCTTGGGAGCCATCAGAATAATTAAGGTGGAGATAAGCAAGGTTTTGTTGTGAGGTACCACAAGAAAATTGTGTGCCATGATCTGTGAAATGCAGGGGTTAGGCATCATATACCCAAAGGGTTCCTGCTTTAATCAATTTTCTAGGGATCTTCTCTTTGGGCCCCTAAAATGTTCCTATATTTCATTTCATTGCTCAATTTTTTAAACTCTAGTTTCAATAATTACCAAAGCCTGGCATGAATTGGTACACCAAATAGAATTTGATCCATGAGTTGCCAAGCAGAAATGTAATTCACCGTGTGCAGCAAGTAAGGAAGAGTGAATGAGTGTAGATGTAATCAAAGTTGTTTTCATTGAAATGTACCATTACTGATAGTTGTTCAAAGTCTGTAATATACTCGGAGCACTAAAGCAGCACTCTGTCAGTGGAAATATGTGCTCATATCTATTTGGATCATGACCTGATTCTTAAAAACATCTGAGTTTTGTAGTATGTCTTTCTCATATGCATTATTACCCTATAAATTACCCCCAAATCGTCATTGTTTTGAACTCTAATATTACTTTTTGACTTGACTAAGAGCCTTCCTGATGCCTGAACTTAACATTTCTGCTGTCTGCTGTCATATTCATACTCTTATACCCAATTTATTCTTTTCTTTGCAGATCAGGAAAAATGTGATGATGATGAGATGGAGCGACTTTACAAGTCATTAGAACAGGCAAGCCTGTCTCCCATTGGTGATCGTCGTCTGTCAACAAAGAAGGAGCTTAGGAAGTCATTTATCAAACGCAGCAAAAACCCCTCCATTAATGAGAAGCTCCACAAAATTCGAATGCTAAACAGCACATTAAAGGTGAGGTCACAGAGCTAGCCAAGGAAAAGCCTGAGAGAAATAAATGGTTTGGCTGAAAAAAGAAGCAAGCTTAGACTCCAGCCGTACTCTAATTACATATTTACTTAAAGCTCCAGAGAATTTGGTTAAGTTTTTCAAATTGTTTTCTACTTCGTTCTGAATACCAATCTGTGTTTTGTTGTTCAATTTGAACTGAAAGCAGAGGCAATAGTTCAGAAGGGACTCCTTTTGCAGAAGTTCCAGCCCATTTGAAAAATTTAATAAAGCAAGCTTCTCTTAGCCAGACAACTTGCAAGCTCAGCTGAATGCACTAAACAGGGGAGCCTTAAAAAAGGAAGAGCAAAGTACATCGATGATGAAGGACATGAAAATGACCCTGAGCCAAAAAAAGTTTTCCTTATGTGATTATTAAAGAATGTAAAGGATGTGCCAAAGCTATTGTAAAGACCTCCTGTAACTAAAGTATTTTTAATAACAAAAGCATCCTGCTTTTATGTTGGAAATATATCATGAACTAGAGGGGTAGAGGGCTTCAGGAGATATCCCATGAAAGGGCCAGTAAAACTGTCTGGAATATGGGGATTTATGAGGCTGTTTACTCACCAGCATCAAGTGTCACAGGATTTCAACGCCTGCTTCTGAATGGCACTGAGGGAAACAGAAAGCTTAACTCCAATATCTAAACCGTAAGGAGAGCAAAGAATAAATGCAAACCTGGGGCTTCACTTGTTTCTTATTGTATGCATTAGAGGCAGGAATTGAGTATCTTGTTTCAAGTGTGTCTATGTGGCTTCTGGCATTGTAAGATGGAGAAATGCATGTCAAAACTTCCCGTATCAGCACAATAATTTATTTGATTATTAGTTGCAAGGGGAGGCTTGGCTTTTGCACCCTGGCCTGTTTTAAAATTCGTGAAGATACAGTTGAAAAGATAAGTGGCAATAATAGGCATTCTCCCTGGCTCTGTGTGAGACCTGGTGAACTCTCTCCTTAAGTATCAGAGAGTCTTCAGTACTGACTATAGCAGTATCCATTTGCATCAGCAACAAAGTGAGCCCATCATATAACAGAAAGTTAGTTTAAAAAGTATGTCTATTTTATGGAACAGGAGACTAAATATAGAAACGTACTGCAAAGTGTTCCCTGATAGGAGCCTTCCTAACGAATCTAAGAACCAGTTAGTACAAAATGGAGTTGTATCTTATGGGACAATCAAATTCATTCATATGGAGCTGAATGGAAGCCTTACTGCTAGACATGAGTGAGGAGGACAGCTTTACATTGATTTAGCATGGGAGTATTGTATAAGTTGTGATTAGCAGTATTTTTAAGCCTAGGCCTGTCTGACACATCTATTTAATATGGAAAAATCATTTTTGGAGTGTTCCTGATGTGTAAAAAGTGTTGATTTTTTTTTTTTTTTCTTTCCTCAAACTAAGAAATTGGAGTATTGTCAAGACAAATATAGCGCAGACATTTTCTCACAGACACAAACAGAGTTCTATACACAGCAGTGTTTAAGTTAGCCTGTCTGAGACGCAAATGCCTGCCCTGGGAAGGTGCCATATTCTTTTAGTGAGATTATGTGCCTTTAAAGTTAATTTTCTTAGCGTATAATATAAGACATGAGATAATTGGAAATTATCTACTGGAAATAAAAAAAATCAGGAAAGTTTTGTGTCTGATCCATATTTACTCTGCTTTAATTAAAACCCTGTTAGTTTGAAAAGTGATTTATGCAAGATTCAGTGTAATTATAATTTCAGACTTTTGACTCCACATCTTTAACAACAGATTAATGTTGCTGCCACAGTATATCGTTAACAAAACATGTTCTGGATAGTCTGAGAGAAGCTGTGCACAAATGCATCCCAGGCTTAACAATTGTGGGAAATAGATTCAGTGGTAGAGGACAAATTCCATGGCATGGCTTTTTGCCACCAAGTTTGTCCACTGGAAATACTCTTATCTTCATTCTTAACTCCCTATCTTCTCTTTGGCTAGCTGCATATCTCTCTTTCATCAACGCCAGAAGCCTTCTTACAAGGGCTGGCACTAGGTCTTTAGGGTAGGATCTCTGTAAACCAACAGTTGAAGTAGATTTGTGTTTAAAAAGTGGCTCAGGCTTCACAGGGATTAGAGTAGCTGACAGTTCATTAAAGTAGTAGTGGGATACGGATGTGTAAACAGCCAATTGCTACTATTATGAAGTGAGTGTTGTGAATGTGTGGGAGTATTTTTAAGGTGTTTTCAAGGCAGCCACTAGCACAGTGTGTTCTTGGGCATAACGAAACTGGTGGCAGCAGGAGATGGTTAGAGTTATTCCATTGCTTTCATACACAAACTGGGGGGTATGGAGCCAGACAAAAGCAGTAAAAGTTTGTTAGTGCAGCATCGTGCCTCCATTAAGAAACTGTAGCTGCTAATTAGGGCTTCCCTATCCTGTGGTCCACTGCATGGATGGACAATAAGGGCTGGAAAAGCAAAGTGGTTCATCGTGTGAGAAAATGTGAGGACATCAGTTAATATAAATATCTGAAAGGAATGTGTGAAGAAGAGAGAGACAGGCTTTTTTCAGTGATACTCAGTGGTAGGACCAGAGATGCCAGGCACAAACTGAAACACAGGAGGTTCCGTTGGAACACCAAGAAACACTTTTTCACTGTGAGGTTGACCAAGCACTGGCACAGGTTGGCCAGAGAGGCCGAGGAGTCTCCATCCTTGGAGATATTCAAAAAACATCTGAACATAGTCCTAGGCAGCCTGCTTGAGGAAGAGGTTTGGACCATGGGACCTTCAGAGACCTCCATCCTCAAGCATTCTGTGATTCTTGGACATAAATGGTCTCAGTGTTCCTATATGAGTGACTGTTCATGTCTTACAATTGAACCAGTGTGCCTGCAATATGTGGTCCGAGTTGCTCGTGTCTAAAAGTAGAGATCAGATTTATCAGTAGTAGCTGGTGGTAGACGTATTAGCAGCAACATGTGCTCTAGTCATGCTACTGCCAGTGCATGGCTTATCTCCAAAATTATTTTCTGTCTAGCTCCCGGAGAAGAGACATTTATAATGTGATCAGGGAATAAGTACTTTTTGAGAAAGTTGGAACTGGTGTGAGTTACAGAAATAAATGGTGTTGTGTCTAGTTTCATGAAAGTACTAACTTATGAGATAGCATAACAACGTCTAATTTTCACATGAATTTTCTTTCATAGAGTTTTGCTGAGAACCCCATAAAATAAAAAATCTACATGAAATCATAATATTGCCTTCAACTGGGATGAATTTCTGCTGTGGACTTACCTTTGATCTGCCTTCTAAAAAAGGGAACAAGTTGCCAGAAGGATGAATAATTTGCTCTCTTGTTGTGACATAGTTCTCTAGTGTTCTCTGTGTGATTTTGTTATGGACAATGAGCTTGACAGTTTCTGTGGGAAATAACCACTTGTTCTCTTCCTAGTGTAAGGAACATGACCTGGCCACAATTAACCAGTTGCTAGAGGACCCAAAATTGACAGCAATGAAGTACAGAGAATGGAGGAACACAAATATCATGCTGGTTCAAGACATTTATCAGCAGCAGGAGGTCCAGGACAGGTCCACAGAGAACAGCGAGGAGCAAGAGGTGACTCCACAGCCTATTGCTGAAAGTGCTGTCTGAGGCCACGGTTCAATGGGTCATGGCAAGATTTTTCCCCATGAGTCTTCACGTACAAGCACCTTAAACTGCTGCATTTTGAGGTCTGCTTTTTTTCCCAAGTGTTCTTTGAAAGGAAAACAAGCCCTTCTCCAAAGCTTTAGTTCTTCTTGCAAAATTTACTTGCTGTCAAAAGGGTGAATCCCCCAAATTCAAAAAGCACGCCTGAATCTGGGCTGCATACCCGAGAAGATTATATTATGAAGCAGCTAAGAAATGTTTTTCCAACCTCGGAGATGTAAATCAAATATGTCTAACTCCTGGAAGTTATACAGAACTGCATAATATGTACTGTATAAAAGTGACCCTTGGGGTTGTTTTAACCACGTAACTTGCAGTTAAAGGAAGCTAAAACAATGCCAATAGGATGTTGTCTACTCTCTACCTTTTTACTCTGCAAGGTAACCTGATGTATGAATTTTCATCTCTACATTCATTCACTTTCATTACTCTACCAGTTTAAACTGAGTCAAATAGAATAGTAATTATGCATGAGTTTATACTACAGACAGCTGCCAGGCACCCAGTTTGTGCTCTGCCTGATGTTTTACGAGTTTCAAATTTATTTATGGACCGGATCAAGGTACTGTTCTTTCTACATGAAGATGAGAAGGTCTCTCAACATTTGCTAACATGTAATTTACTCTTCAGTGAGGCAGCTAATGCTTCAACAAGTTTCAACTTTTCTTATGGACTTGGTAGAATTCCTTGTACGATTATTTTCTTCTTTCTTATTTTTGACAATGTTGAGTATATAAGGTACAAATTCACCCCAGATTCCTACTTAGGAAGATGATCAGGTTCACAAGTCAGAAGCTCAATAATTAAATTCCTGATGTGGACCTGAAGGTGTAAAACATAGCTGCAACTATTTTTGTAAATATATGTCATTTTATGGCTTATATGAATGTGACTGTGTAGTGTATATATGTTTTATTTATATATTTATATATGCTGAGTTTCCTAATGTAGATAGGCACGCATGGACCAGACCCACCCAGATGTGAATGCTTACAGATTGACTTGAAATGCTTCTTTGTTTTTTGTTCCATTATGGATCACAGTAATGGCTCTACAACTGAGACTACCCTGGGACATCTGCTGTAACTTCTTCTGTCTTTCTAGCTTTGAGTTTTAGATGAAGAAAATCTGTACAACTTAGGGCAGGAAAATAAGTTTTCTAGGACATTTCAGGATTTCCCTTTAGACAAACAAAATTAAGTATGTTAAGAGGTTTTGCTGCAGGATCATAACTCTTTAGCTTCATTGTACTCAGCACAAGGTTTGGTTTTTTTTGCCTTCACATCTTCTGCATGTGTACACGTATGGGGAACTCTGCAGAGTGCTGAATTTTGAAAAGCAAGAATTAGCCCACCATTCCCAATGTCACTATAGGAACTGTGACAACTGGCACTTCTGTTGGCTGCTTCATAAAGATATTCTTTATCATTAGTTTTCAACACAGTTTATCTTTTAGAGCAAAATACACTATACAGATGCAGCCATATTCACCTGTCTTTGTACATTACGTGTTTTTTCATAGCTTGAGTGAGAAAACAAGATTTTATAGAGTTAGTGGGAACACGTGAAACATTTTCTACCCGTGTAGTGGTAAATTTGTCTGTAGATACAGAATTTTTAACCCTCAGCAGCTTTCCTTGTAAAATAGAGACTTGGAATTATGTTCCAATGCATCCAAAGATTACAGTTAAGCCTCTGTTGAGTGTGAAAACTGAGGAGCAGGCAATAAACTAGAAGAAAGGGGAAAAATGTAGGTTCCTTTGATACAGGCTTTAATGTCAGAGGGTCGGGGGACATGGGGGCTGGTTGAATGCAGAAGCAGAGCTATGCTTGGGGATAGCATCACTTCCTCGGGTATGAAAAGGTTTAGGAGTGTGAGAGTAAGGACTGGTGTTGGGTCAGGACTTAATAATTTGGGCTAGTCTGCTGGTGGGGAACAAATGTTAGCTGAGACCTGGAAGCAGGTGACAATGAAAATTGGGAGTGTAGGGATTAATCTACTTGGCCCACCTCAGATGTAATTACTTGGGGCTAAATCACTGACAGATAATGAAGGTCATATTGCATGTACATTTTCTTTTGCAAGTGTGAGTTTCTCATGAAACAAAATGTGTAAACACCATTTTTCTTCAAAAGCATCTTCACTTAAGCATGTGCTTGTTTTCAAGATCTAAGTGACCTATTGAACTGGGACAGACAAGTCAGTGCCTTGCAGTTGTGAGTGAAGTCCTAGTCAGCTCTGTTTGCTGAGGTAGATTTGCACTATACAAATGAAAGCACTATGTGGCCTTCACGTACTGTGTTGGCTCTTTTCACATGATGCTTGTATAAGCGTAGACAAAACAGGTTTCCCAAATATAGAGATAGACAAATGTCCTTGGACTGCCCAAACTCTACTATTGGTTTTGACACATCATGTAGCCTAAAATAGCTTTAAATTAGTCTCTTTCCAATGGTCAGTAGATACTTATTGTTGAACTACTGAGGTTTTAGAAACCTCCTGAGGATAGGCTGTATTACCCTCTTAGAAAAGAACACACGATTCTTGAATGGGGTTACTGTAATGCAGTTATTATTTTAGCAAATTTCTGTGTGTTCAAGAAAACAAATATACGGCTTTTATGTAAGTGCAATGCTGGGAGCCTATCTCCTTTCTCTTCAGCTACCATTTAGAACTGAAGCAAATGGAAAATGTGCAAAATGAAAATTGTAGAAAACAACATCCATTTTTCAGCATTGCTAATTTATGTCAACATTTTGAGCTGGTGCTGGATTCATCACAAGGGGCTGCGCAGCAAAGTGAAAGCCTCAGTCGGAGCAAGAAGTTTGCACAAGCTGTCAGCTACAGCTCATGGATGCAGCAGAGGCCAGCCTCGGCAGGAGAAACTTGGACAACTCTGTGCTCTGCTCAGTGATACTTGGGGTATCTGGGGGATGTGAATTTGGAAGGCCTGCACTATTGTTTCATAGTGCGGGGAGACTGTGCATCCCTAGTGAGTGTCCGAAAGTCTTTAACCATCTGCCTCATGGGACTTGTTTTATGTACTTTTTCAGGACAAAGTGTGTGTGCATGCACATGAGCACATGCAGAATTATTCCTTTGTCAGTAAAGCCTTTTGGTATTCGTGCTGTAAGTCCAACTACGCAGATTGTGGTGTAACTTAATGACAATACCTAATTTCAGCTGTTTCTGTAGCCAGCCTCTGGTGGCTTTTCTGGCAATTGAATCTCTCTGTTTTGGCAGCGTAGATCTCACAAGCTACTAGAATGAGGTGGGATCACATTTCCTTTCCTAACATGGGAGACGTTTCACGTGGGGACTGTGAATTCTGTGAATTGTTGCTGGATCTACTTCTGATTATTTGCTCAACACTGGGTTTTACCTGAAACAGGAATAAACAGGGATAAATAATGTGTTGTAAATTTCAGAATGTAAAATTTTTTCTAACTAGGAAAAAATATGGGCATGCTACATCTATTTTGTGAGCCTGTAAGCTTAAATGTTTATTACAGATTTAATATAAAAACTTTTTTTTTAACTCAAAGTAGTAAGGGACTTCATGTAAGCATACTTCTGTGTTAAGGAACTCCATGTATTGTGGGTGAAGTTTGGGGTTTGGGCTTTTTTGTTTTTGTTTTGTTTCTGTTTTGTTTGGTGGTACAAAAGTGACCAATTGCAATGAGGGCCTGGCTTTACTTCATTTATATGAGACGTCTCGTACTGTTAACAGGAAGCCAAAGTGGTTTTCTTGTAGCAGGAGATTCAGAGTGGTATTTCCTGTTTTGTGTGGGGCATTTCGAAGCAGCAGACATTTTACATTGTCAGTCAGCATTTCCTTGCTGGCTTGAAGATTTATCCTATTTCGATCTGCTGCAAGCTGCCACATTCTTGCATTTTTAAAAACTGGCTTCATCATTAACTATAACAAAAATTTAGGAGAAAAAAGGAAAAGGAAAAACAAAACAAAAAAGCTCTGAGCTAAGATCAGGCTGAAATTCTTGTCTCTCTGCAGAAGTGTAACAGGACCTAAGCTTGCCAAAAGCTAGGCACTTCAACACTGAAAAAAAGATTTTCAGGTGTTGAGTAGAGTACTACATTCCTTGAAATTTGCTATGGGAGAAGTTCCAAGACCTGTCTGGTCTGGAAAAATGAATATTTTTTTCCAATTTTTTTTTTCTTGGTAAAAAACCAAAGGGGAGTGGTTTATCATCTGACAGAAAGTTAAAAATGAAATAAGTGTGTAATTCATTGATAGTTAATCAACCTCTATGTATTACCTTGAAATTATTGACTTCAGATGACTCAGCCTTTAATGCAGAAAATCCATTTCTTTTGGAAATGATTGTAGCTACAACAGTGTCTGAGGCACATGTACTTCATCTGGCTTGCAAGACGTCCATTTTGAGGATGGAGGGGTATGGCATTTTTATAGGGCAAACAGCTTATGTCACCATACTACAGATTAGGAACTATGTAAACTCTAATACTCCCTGTGTCCTAGATGCTTTAGGATCTACCCAAATTATTCCGACTCTTGAAGTTGCTTATGGCAGTTTTACCTTCTCCCACCTGAAAATAAAGGCCGTATGAAAACGTCTCCCATTCTCATGTGAAGAGGAACTCACACTAGTCTGGCAAAGGTTCAGGTAAGTCAGTTTATGAATGTTCAGCAAAACAAATCACCTGGTGAAATGTCCTATGTGCATACTAATAGCAGTGCTCTTATGCAAAGCTTTTAGTGCTGAGGACAGACCAAAGGAGGAATGAGGGCTGTCTATTCCATTACCCTCTGTGTAGCCAGGGGAAGCCATACACAGAGGAGTATTTGCAAGGATATCTGTCAGGCAGAGGCAGGGCCTGCAGCACCATGAAGGTATATAGAATCCCAATTTGGTATTTTATCTGCTAAGTCTATTTTTTTTTTTCCACTGGTTTCAAACTCAAAGCACAATGTTTGCACTCAGCGCTGCCTTTTTGCTGCTTGTTGCCCACACTTGACTTGATTTTAATGGAATGATACACACATCTTGCAGAATGAGAGCCTTATGTTTGCACTTGTCAATTAAACACTGAAATGAGAGAATATTTTGCTCAGCCTTTTTTTTACTTTTCGCTGCATATTTTTCTGTTTACTCCTATATATGGTTTGACTGAGGAATGCTTCTTTCCACTGGTTAGCAAAGTGATTTTTGAAACTGCTGTTAAATTAATTGGTTGCTGTAGCCACCCTGAAGGAAGAATGGTCGCTTCTGACAAGTATGGGTTTTTTTTTTTTTTTTAGACCTCACAATGCTGCCTATTTCAATCAAAAGACAATTGGGATCTTTTTCAAAAGAGTTTCAGTTTAGCTGGAGGACAGACCAGCCAGATAGCAGTACCATGAAGGTGTGTTTCCTGAGCAATGATATTGTCTAAGGCGGGCGTGTCAAACTCATTTTCACCGGGGACCACATCAGCCTCGTGGTTGCCTTCAAAGGGCAAATGTAATTTTAGGACTGTATAAATGTAGCTACTCCTACCTGCATACAGTCCTAAAATTACCTTCAGCCCTTTGAAGGCAACTGTGAGGCTGATATTGCCCCTGGTGAAAATAAGTTTAACACCCCTGGTCTAAGGGATTGGCTGCTCTGAAGAAAAACTCTCCCTGTCCCCCTCTGTTCCCCCAAATTCCTACATGCTCCAACCACTTGCCTCAGGCTAATCTGCTCATCATTTGTCACCTCTGTCAGCTCAACTGAGTCAGACAGCAAGGAATAGACACAGCAAGCTGGATAGTTGTCTACTGTGATGCTGAATAAAATTGGCTTATGGAGAGGTTCAGCGCCTACCAGAGCCCTTACAAGGGAGGCAGCTGGATTGTGAAGGCAGAAGCAGAAGGAAGAAGAGCTGTGTAAGTAGGAGGGAAGAGAGCGACCTCTTCCTTTTAGGAGCAGATCGTTAGCTTGACTCAGCTTCCCACAAAGCTATAGCTTCACTTTCACCAAATCATGATTTCCTTTTTTACCCCCTGCCAACACATGGTTGTGAACACAACCTGAGGGAACAGTTTTCATGTGGGGTTTACAGCGGTCTCAGCCTGTGCTCTTGCTTTCATAGAATCACAGAATCATTTGGGTTGGAAGAGACCCCCATAAGATCATAAAGTCCAAACATAACCTAACTCTAGCACTAAACCATGTCCCTAAGAACCTCCTCTACATGTCTTTTAAACACCTCCAGGGATGGTGACTCAACTACTTCCCTGGGCAGCCTGTTCCAATGCTTCACAAACCCTTCTGTGAATAAATGTTTCCTAATATCCAATCCGAACCTTCCCTGGTGCAACTTGAGGCCATTTCCTCTCATCCTGTCACTTGTTACTTGGAAGAAGAGACCAACATCCTCCCTGCTACAACCTCCTTTCAGGCAGTTGTAGACAGCAATAAGGCCTCCCCTCAGCCTCCTTTTCTCCAGGCTGAACAGCCCCAGTTCTCTCAGCCGCTTCTCATAAGACTTGTGCTCCAGACCCTTCACCAGCCTTGTCGCCCTCCTCTGCACTCTCTCCAGCACCTCCACGTCTTTCCTATAGTCAGGGGCCCAAAACTGAGCACAGTATTCAAGGTGGGGCCTCACCAGCACTGAGTACAGTGTGATGATCACTTCCCTTCCATGCCTCATGCGTGACCAAAAGTTTTGTTTCTGGGTCTGAAAGCCAAGCTCTACAATGCTATGTTTCCTTAAGATGCCTCCTGGCATACTTGCTGAAGGGATGATGGTGCAGGCATGAGAGAGGCAATGGTTGGGGCTGGAGCACCATACCTGTACCTGTTTACACCAGCTATGAAACTGCACCTCACTGGCTTAGACTGCCTCTTTTTTTCCTCTGGCTTTTTGCTTTACACCTTCCTGTGGTAGTACAAAATATATCAGATTCCAAAGTTTCAGAAAAATAAAAATGAGTTCTCATTATGATTTGGACATTTT
Organism: Pampusana beccarii; assembly: GCA_013399365.1. Taxonomy (NCBI): domain Eukaryota; kingdom Metazoa; phylum Chordata; class Aves; order Columbiformes; family Columbidae; genus Pampusana; species Pampusana beccarii. The sequence continues at coordinate 175,978 of VWYH01003690.1, read as the reverse complement.
TCTTTTGTCTGCCTAAAAAAAACCTGCTGGGTTCCACCAGACCTCCAGACAAGTACCTGTGAACTTGGGGTCAATGTGTTCACTGGCAACACAGAAGACGAAGGTGTTGTTCCTGGCATCTGACCCTGTTTCATCAATATCTTGGAAAGGCTCAGTTATCTTTCTTCTCATGTTATCATGGGCTGTTTCTTACTGCTGGAAGAAAATACCTACTGACACAAGGAAAGTTCCAGTATTATTTTTCTGTGCTCAAGAAATGACCTAGTTGTCACAAGGGGATGTTTAAAATTGTCTGACAGAAGCCTTGGTAGTACATGGAATACTGTGCATGGTGACAAACTGCTCTGTTATTTTGATGAGGAAATGTGTTTCTTTCATCTTTCCACTTCCGGGCAGAGCGCTGTCAGTCTTGGGCAGACACAAGACGCAAGTTCTCCTTGTATTGCCGGTGGGAAAACACAGCTGCTTGCAAAAGAGTCTCAGCAAGTTTTTCTGATGGAGCAAACTGATCCCGTAGCACAGCCTGCTGGGTGTTAGAAAGACAGCAAGCAAGGGAGAAAATCGCAGGTTTATGTGTATGAGGGGAAGTAATAGTGTTACTGCTCTAAGTGTGATGGTCTCAGTCTTCATCTGAGCAAGTTTTACAGTGAGATGACAACATTTGCTGCAGGTGGAAAAATGGAGATGCTGTTTGGCACACCGGCCCTCTCCAGACCTGAAACAGAAGGAGTAAATGGAAACCAAGGAGGAAAAAGATGCTCTGTGAGGAAAAGCAAGCTAACACCTGAGAGGCCAAGGTGGTTGCTAGGAAAAGAGAGGTGGTAAATATAGGGGCAAAAAGGGGTATTGGAAGGGGCATGTGGAAAAATGAGGGGCATGAGATCAATGGAACCCACAACCTGCCATACAACTGATGTCTCCGAGGGGAAGATTTTAAATGAAATTATTCAACATTTACGAATGGCAGCCAGTAAATTATTAAAGCTGGTTTGTAGACCACCCTAGAAGATAAGGGATGGGAGTTTGCTCCGTGGAAAACGCTCTCATGCTGGTGTTAAGGACTGTGGCATGTTTCCGTCCTTCATGAAAAGTCTTCACAAGTCTAGTAAAATGCAAAAGCCAGTGTCATAGTGTGGCACAGGAAGACAGCTGGAAATTCAGAGGCATCTCTAATGTCCTCAGACCTTGCAATGGCAGCCACGTCCTGGTAATCTACAGGCCTGTCTGTGCTCTGGCGAACCTGTTGTCGAAGTAGAAGATATATTTTCTAAGGTGCGCTTTCTTAAATTTTATTTTTATTATAGACAGCAAACTCAGTTCACCTTGGCTAGCACTTATGTTAATAAATTGCAGCACAGAAGAAGATGACTCTGGTGGTGGTGTCCTTTGCTGTGTAATTTGAAAATTTTGCTCTACAAATGCCAGGAGGAGCCCCAAATAAGATTTCATACTGCTGTAAAACACATACATCACCTTTCCAACTTGATGTCATATTTAATCATGAGCATCATTTGTTTTCTGTGAAATAATTTATGCTGCTCATCCTGCTGATAACAAGATGAGGCTGCGTCTTACGTGCTGTTTCTGAACCGTGTTTTCTAACACACAAAAAAGGATGAATTACAGTGTTGGTACTTGTTGGAAGAAGCAGGTGAGACTCCTCAAAACTGATGCAGCAAACAAACCTCAGCACTTTGGAGACAGTATATTGGTGTATTTTATATATTTGTGCATTTTATAGTTTAGGACAATTCAAATTCTCTCTCATTGCTTAAAGAGTATGTGAATGTTTCATATTCGACCTCTTATACTGAATGTCTGCTTATTTTAGTCAATAGTGCAGAGATGATACAGGCTGTTCAAATTTAATTACTTTTTTATATTCCCTCATTGGAAGATTTCCTTGTATCTGATATTCCAGTGAATAAGATGACAAAAGAACACGGAATGGGAGGGCTCAAGGCATGTAGCAGTCACATGTAAATGATGCATCTCTTGGGTGTTTCTGCACGTCTGTTTACTGTCACAGCCTCTTTCTGTAAATATTTTGTTTTTCTCTTGTAATGCTGCTAGTGTGCAGCATCAGAAGAAAGCATTCTTCCCAGTTCCCTGCATGTTGAGTCAGAGGGATAAATACAACCTGGTGGATCCAAATGTGTTAGGGGTCTGATTATTAGGGCAGTCAAACCCTCTTGCTCTGAAAGATTTACAAATCAGGATTCCTTATATCATAGTGCAGTTAGATAAAAGCAGAGAACGGTGGCATCATAACACCAAATAACACAAAAGTTATTTGTACAATGTGTAAGAGATTTTTTATTTCAGACCAAGTCTAAGCATCAGCTTATGATGGATCAGAATGCATGCATTGACATTAATCCTTAATAATGGAGAAGATGAGTATCATCACTAGATGAACTCTGAATAGGAGGCCTCCTATTGGTGTTGCTAATAACTATAACCTCCCTCTGTGCTGATGGTCTCTGGCTTAATGCAGTTCATTACAGAGCAACACAAGACTAATTTTTTAAAGCATTTGATAGAGCATTTATGTTGCCTTTTTATATTGCTATCATTATCTCTGTCATTTGGAATTGGAATATGGAATAATTGCAAGAAAGCTTTTCTCTCCTAAGAAAACCATGCATCAGAGGTGGCAGAGAAACTCCATGTTAATTGTGTAAAAATACAAGAAGTAGCAGCAGAATTACACATTTGCAGTCACACCACTTGTGGTTTTGTCTATCGGTTGTGCTGCAGTAGATTCATGGAACCATTTTGGTTGGAGAAGACCTTTAAGATTGCCAAGTCCAAACATTAACCTAACACCGCCAAGTTCACCACTAAACCGTGCCCTTAAGCACCACATCTACATGTCTTTTAAACACCTCCAGGGATGGTGACTCAGTCACTTCCCTGGTCAGTCTATTCCAATGCCTGACAACTCTTTTCGTGAAAAAATTTTTCCTAATATTCAGTTTAAATCTACCCTGGTTCTACTTGAGGCCATTTCTTATTATTCTGTTGCTTGTTACTTGGGAGAAGAGACCAACACTCTCCATCCTACAACCTCCTTTCAGGTAGTTGTAGACAGTGATAAGGTCTCTCTCCCTCAGCTTCCTTTTCTCCAGGCTAAACAGCCCCAGTTCCCTCAGTTGCTCCTCGTAAGACTTGTCCTCTGGACCCTTCACCAGCTAAAAGTTTTAAATTTGAATGTGGATAACTAATAGAGTTTAAAACAAATCAAATAGAAAAAGACCCAAACAGCAAACAAAACAAAACCGGAAGCAAACAAATATGAAACAAACAAACAAAACCAAAACCAAATAAAACAAACAAAACCATAACAAAAACAAATTTGATGCTACATTAAAAGCTGAAAACCAGTTATTGTGCTGATCCTTAACAGAGAGAGTAGGAGTATGGAACGGTTGCGAAGATCCTCATCCAAAGAAAAATGCTATGTCCTGCCCTTAACTTGATTAGTCATTTTACTAGGGGACTTTTGGAGGCTGCATATGGCTGTACATCCCAGAGGTCAGCTACCTCTTGCTGGGGAGCTGCACAGTGTCTGTGCAGCTTCCCTTGGACAATAAACTGAATTTATCACTGCTGCCTGTCTAGGCAGTAGATAGTGCATCAGGAAAGAACTAAGTTCACATAGTGGGGTTTCACTCTTCCAAAGCAACAAAACCATTAAAAGACTCAAGGTTGGAGAAACTGAACTGCCAGTGCTGCACAAAGTGGCATCATGGTTCAGGCCAGGTTCCACGGCTCAGGCCCAGGGGGCTGACTTACTGCAGCTGCCTGTGATATACAAACGTGTCTTTGGGAACTGAACCTACTGTGGTTTCTCTCATATTACCTCCCAATCTTTTCTTGACACCAACTCATGGTCTACTGTGTCTGGATGCTCACTTATTTTCTGGCCAGGTGGTGCCTATGAAACAAACAGAACATGTAGATTGAACACGGTTTTGCATCATTTTTCTCTCTGTGGGATCCTCTTGCCTTTTGTCATTAGGCTGGGAGCTCACACAGGCTAGGAACAGCTGAGAGCAGTGTGTTCAGCAGCTGCTGGCTTCCTTCATCTCACTTCTGTTCACACAGAAAGCAAGGCCACAAATATAGAGCATTTCTTTGCTTTCTTCTGCATCCAAAACTTCACTGAGACCCTGTATGCTGTACTATGCAATCACAGAATCATAGAAACGGTGTTTTGAAGGGAACTCTGGATATAGTAAGTTACTTCTCTAGTAATCTGCCAATTTGCGATATTTTGCCGAATGGCGTAGTGTCTCACTGACAATCATAGCATAGATCAGTTAGCATTTCTGCTTTGGTCTTCGCTTCTTTGACTACTCCTGTTATATGTTGGTAATATGAAAAAATATTCAGGCCTAGAGTAAACATAGCATGACAAACTGGAAGGCTGCAAAGGGTCAAATACCTTACCAGTAAATAAAAGACATGGTGGAAAATGGAAAGATGTGTGAATTCTTCACATGACAGTTCATTACAGAGGAGCTTAGGAAAGTTTCTGTGTTGCAGCCTCCAGAGACTAGAAGCCTGAAGAGGCATCTCAGAATGAAGCATCAGCTGAAGTGAGTTAGAATAAATCGGGTTTTCCAATAGGATCAAGTAGCAAGGGTCAGATGTCATTCATTCCAGAGTTCTAAAAGAACTCAGGTATGAAATTGCTGAACTACTAACAGTGTTGTATTACGGACTTTAAAACTGACTTTAGAACCAAAATAATACATGGCAGTTGGGAACCTCACTTTAAAAAAAACCAAACCAAACCAAACAAAAAAAAACCAAAAAAACCAAAAAAAAACCCAACAAGGGCCTGAATAAAGGGGAATTACAGACAGGGGGTTTTGATTTCACAGTAAGCCAGGTATGTGGAAGAGTGGAATGGGTAGACAGGTGGCAAGTATGACAGAATGAAGAAGGACTGACCCAGCAGTTCAGAGGTAATTGGAGGAGCTGATAAGAATGTGGAAAAAAATAATCCAGCTGAAATACAGTGTGCATCACTTCTGAAAAACCTGTGGAACACTGTAGTTAAAGAAACCAAAGTAGAATGACATAAAGGAAAAAAAGCAAATCCTTCCTGAATTAATAACTGCACAAAAGGCAAGAAACAAACAGTAGGAATAAATAGTAAGTGGAAGGGATGTTTCCAGTGATGTCTCAGAAAGCTGCTCTCCCACTTCGTCATATGCTTAATGGAAGATGGACATCCAGAGAAGTAATGATGTTTATAAACACACACAGTTATTTAAAATAGTGAAAGCCAGGCCAGATGTGACAAAGAGCTCATAGTATTGGGTGGCTGGGGGAAAACAATTATAGATTGAGGAATTTGTCCAGTCAGTTCATAACGAAAAATTCCCCAAAGTCTTTTAAAAATTGTCAGTATTTCTACAACAATAGAGAAAACGTGCCCAGTAACATTGTTGGGACACCAAGACCCACTGGGACAAAACAGCTTGCTTTTAAGCTAGGAAATTCTTTTAGCCTCCGAAAGTCTCTAGGAGCTGCAGGTTAACAGGGAGCCAGGCAGTAGCTCAAGGCTCTACCCTGCCTCTGGGTTTAGCAGTACAGGCAAGCTCCTTGCAGTGCCTGGACATGTGCCCAGCTTGTTTAATTTAATAGGAAAGGGCCTGGAAAACCTCTGTCTGCCAGAAGCTGGGAAGGAGAAGTTTCCCTCTGCTCATCCTGTCCTTCTGTAGCCTGAGGTGGGCTCCCGCTGGCTGGCTCCTGGAGCTGAGCCTCTACAGCAAGTTATCAGCACAGGAGGGATGTGTGTGGCTTGGATCAAAACCAATTTCTGTCTATTTAAAAAAAAAATAAACTATTTTAAAAATAAAGAAATAGAATGTATTCTTTAAAGCAATCAGATAATTAATCTGAGAAACTGCAAGACAATTGTATTGGTATCAGTTGATTTCATGGCATTTTTTAAAGCTAAGCTATGACATAATATGTTAATCAATATGTATTTGAATACAGTATGTTGCAAATATAGAAGAAACATGAACATTTTTATTAGAGGTTTACAGTGAAGATACAGAAATTGTGTAATAATATGCTACTTACTGCAAAGCACTACCAATGAACATTCATGCCTCCTGGAAAAAAAACAAAAACAAAAAAGACATTTTACTTATTTTTGCTAATGCTTTGCTAATAAAATTTGCTTCCTCATATCCTTAGACCATCAAAGCTATAATAACATTACTACTGCAAAAAATATTTACAGTCAGGTTGCTCAATTCATTACTGGACTGTAGAAACCTAAAATATCTCTAGAAACGTTAGGCTGTCTGTTGTCAAGTTTCAGAATTTCTCCTGTGAACTTGATTCCATTCTAAGTACAAAAGAAAAAATGGCTTCAATTAATTATGTAAATGTGGTGATAGCTGATGAACTTTTGACTAGGCATCAAACCATGATTTTAAGTTTAATTAAATGTAGATCTGATTTATCAGTTAAGACTTTTCAAATGGTCATTCAATGTATTCCAATTTTCTGAGCATGGCTGACACCTCAGAACCTGTCAAGTAGTAATGACATCATGTGATGCTAATCCATCTGTATTTCTGGTGTATTCTATATTCTTCTTGTCATCTAAATTATACTGCTCTGTAGTGCAAAACAACATGTCAAATTCTTCCAAGTGTTTATCTTATACGGTTTAAAAGTTAGATGCAACACCTCTTAGGATGGTGATGACTCTGGTTTAAACTTTAATGATTACTATGAGGAGATGATGCTAAACTAATACAAAGCTAAATATTAAATCTCTATGACAGCACAGCGGAATTTTCAACAGAAGAGGGAAAAAAATAAGGCACTTCTGCTACATCTAGTTTCATATTCTGCTGATATGGAGGGCTACATATTTAGCTGCAACACAGCCATGAAACTCACATATTACTTTATTTTACAACTTGCAATGATACGGCCTTCAATCTTTATTACACAGTCCATGGCAGAAACAAACAATTTCACATGAAAAGCATATTGTTACATAGATTTTAACAATGAAAATAAGAAATACATTTTGACTGCAGAAAGAAAATGCAAAACCTTATACCACAGCGTAACATTTTAGAATACTCTTAGATTCATCAAAGTACATTTTCCCCTGGTTAAGTACTGATTATTTATTTACAAAGCAAGTAACAAACAATGGCTAGAAAATACCATTGCACCACAAATTATCTACACAGATAGTTCTATTTTGCTTACTAGAAAACAGCTAAGGTGGCATTTACTTCAGTACAATGTTTCTTTCATAAATCTTAACATGTTTTAGCAGCTAATACAAAATGGAGATGCAGACTGTATTACATTAGTTATAAAAGCAAACATATTATGGGTTTGGTTAAGAAAAAATAGATTTCCAGCAAAATGTAACTTTTTTTTTTTTCTTTAACAAAAGGTCTAACGCATTAATGGCTCCAAGTACTTCACATAGGGACTATCAGTGACTTGCAAATTTGAAATGTTTTTGACAGAGCAGTTGAAATTTGAGAAACTAGTTAAAAGAGAAGTCATCATCAGCCTGTGCTAGCTCTGACAGGATCATCGCTAGATTTCTGTTCACACTGGAATTTCTGTTAATAGTCTCTGCTGTTTTGGGGATCATTCAACAGTCAATAGCAATACAGAACACTTTCATTTACTCATGTCTTTTAGAAGAAGTGATAGCCCATTGTTCTGATTTTAAAGGGTTTTTTTGGTTTTGTTTTGTTTTAATGTGAGAAATAGAAGCAGAAAATGAAGCTTGGAGGTTTTTGTGGGGTTTTTGTTGTTTTTTTTTTTTTTTTCTTAATGAGTACTGAAATACATAATTTCCCTTAGAAATTGTGGAACATGCAATCCTTGTAAGAGAAGGACTCTTGAACTGGAAATATGTTGTTTTAGATGATCTTGTGAGACTTCAGCACATAAATAACCTGCACAGAAAACACCTCTACAAATAAATTTTAAGAATAAATTGAGTACCAACAGTATTACAACTTCATTTCTCATTATTTCCCATCCTTGAAAGCTCACCTTCATTTTTCAAGCTATAATTGTCTAACCTTTGAATATTTGCTTCCAACCTGTTTAACTTGTCGAGAACACGTCAGATGGCTACAGGTACAGTAGCTTTGTTTTAGACTTATGTATGTACTCCTGGTAAACATGACTGTTTTGAACACCAGAGCCTGGCAAGCCCCTGTATCTCTTGGCTCTGCTTGCTGTTAAGTTTCATGCTTCTGTTATGTGCAATGTAGACGTGCTGCAGAAGCAATTTTTGACAGACTGGAAAAGCAGGCACTTTCCTCTGTGGTGTTTTTTTGAGGGAAAGTGTATCCTACACATTCCCATCACATACTGCCCAGACACAGTGTGGCACTGGTGTGTCATTGCTTTGAGAGCTATACGGCAGGAGACCCTGTCACGGCAGTGGAGTAGTTTCAGCTTCTTGAAGCTCCAACTGAAAGGAAAGAAATTGCAAATACAATGAACAATTACTTGATTTCTTCCCACCCACAAGTTTGTGTGTGTGTTTGCGTGTATGTAGGGTTTTTTCGTTTTTTTTTTTTTTTTTTTTTTNTTTTTTTTTTTTTTTTTTTTTTAAGAGTAATATACTTTTCATTTGCAAGCTACTGTCCTGCTGTATAAAGCTAAACAGGTAGACCAGATAGTAAGACAAGAATGTGCCTTTGCAACAAAGGAACAAAGGCAGGGGGAATGACCACAGAGAAGTTTTATGTCTGACCTCTGAAGACAAAGAAATGTTAGTAGATCCAAAATTTGAATTAGAATAAATTTAATACCAAGCTAGCTGTTCTGTTTCTAGAGGGAAACCCTCTATGCCTTTAACAAATATGGAAGGATTTTGGGCCCCTCACTGTGGGAAAGACATTGAGGTGCTGGAGAGAGTGCAGAGGAGGGTGACAAGGCTGGTGAGGGGCCTGGAGCACAAGTCTTATGAGGAGCGGCTGAGGGAACTGGGGCTGTTTAGCCTGGAGAAAAGGAGGCTGAGGGGAGACCTGATCGCTGTCTACAGCTGCCTGACAGGAGGTTGTAGCATGGAGGGTGTTGGTCTCTTCTCCCAAGTAACAAGTGACAGGATGAGAGGAAATGACCTCAAGTTGCTCCAGGGAAGGTTCAGATTGGATATTAGGAAACATTTATTCACAGAAGGGTTTGTGAAGCAGTGGAACAGGCTGCCCAGGGAAGTAGTTGAGTCACCATCCCTGGAGGTGTTTAAAAGACATGTATAGTTGAGGCTCTTAGGGACATGGTTTAGTGCTAGATTTAGGCTATGGTTGGACTCAACGGTCTTAGGGGTCTCTTCCAACCGAAATGATTCAATGATTCTATTTCACTCCCTCCCTGCATTATTTTTGCAGTAATTGCAGAAGAGGTAGTATTTTAAGTTAGTATTTTAGATTATACCTTCTGTGCTCACATCAGTACATTGGCTAACTTTTGGATTTGCAGCTAAAGTAGAGTTTAAATTCAGTGTGAGATGGATTTACATCAGGAAACCAACCCAGCAACTCTCAACAGTCACTCAGAAGTCCCATTTGCCTATATAGAGGCACAATAGCACTACAGATACTTCCATCAAGAAAATCTGCTTACTGAACAGCATGTACATAAAGTCTGCAACCCTTTTTACTGCGCAACAAATGTTGCTCTGCAGCACTAGAACCTGTGGACGACAGAGTGGGAGACTGTGAATAACAGGTTTATGCTATGGAATGCAGTCACAGGTGAAGCCCAATTGAGAAAAGACAGGGAGCATGCTCCTGCGAAAGTAACAACACATGGGAAAGGATTTTGGGTCAGGGAAAAGGAAAGTGCATTTTCTAACTGGCTCAATTTCCAAGCACATTCATCAGAGTGGAGGCTGTTTGGGCTTCTGATTTGGAGATAAATTTCTCCAAGGCCACAACATGACTCAAATGCTTCTTCAATTTAACATGCTATATTTAGGGATTTTCTTTATTCTCTATTGGGAATATTTCTCCTCAGCTCCTTTTGGCCAGAAACTGACCTGATCCTAAATGTGAATGTCCCCATCTTTTGGAGAAGCCTAGATCCAGATATGAATTTTGAAGTCCATATTCACTTATTTTATGGATTAGATAAAAGAGCAGCTTTTTTTTTTTTTTTTACCAGTGAACTTTTTCTGATCAAGGAAAGAATTGAAATGTTTTGTTACCCATTTATTCTAATTCACAATTTAAGGAACGCCACAAACACAGGCAACCTTAGAAGCCATCTAATTAGTTCTGGTTCTCATAGCACAGTTTATTTTTGTTTCCTTTAATGAAATAGTCTCACAAACACATTCTGTTTTCTCTGCTATCTAAAGGATTCACAAAGGGCTGGTGTAAGTACAAATCAGCTACAAAATAAATCCCAGTTTCAAGGATCTATTGAATTTAGACAATCTTTTCATAGATGTAATTATTATCTTGACAGAAATGGTCTTTACAAGAAATCAGTTCTTAATAATTATTATTGAAATACAGTATTATTTACAAAGAAGTTGTGTCCATTTTCCAGAAATACACAGAAAGGCCATTTTCTATTAATACAGGTAAATGTCAATCTGCTGAGGTCTGGAGTTATAGAATCTGCCCAGCTTTTGTCATGTTTCTGTATAGGACTCACCAGCATTCCCCATATTTGTTTATATCTGTCATATAGCTCTGGGAAAATTCAAATGTAAGAAAGTAATTTATTCATTTACTTAATCAAAGCGAAATTAGCTTTCATTTTTTCCTTGTTTGACCTTAAAAATATTTTTTTTACTCCGATATCCTTTTTATTTCTACATGTGGCTGTCAATCCAAGCAATAAATGGAAAACCTGTCAGGGCTGTACATAAACACCAGAGCCTCTGATTACTGAACATATCTTGGGCCTCATTTTCAGCATATGAGAAGGATTTGCAGCTTCCATTATGGCATTTAGACACAGTGGTTAAAGAGAAAGCATCAGAAGCTAAAAATACAAAAAAACTAGTTACATAGGATGACTAAATAGTCCTTAAAATGTGCCTATACATCATTTGCTTAGTTGCCTGGATAGATTCAGGTGAGGCTGCAATAAAAACTTAGATGTGTCACAAATAAACTAACCCACTGAAACAAATTTTATTTCTCAGATTTCTAAAATTATTAATAATATTTTTTTTTCTGAGTATTTAGGATTTTTTAGTTAGTAACAGGCAGATATTAATAAAAATAAAAGGTATTTGGAAAACATACTTTGCAGGTAAAAATAATTATCAATGAATTTTAGATTTTAAAAAATATTCCATCTTTTAAATCTAGGAGATAAATTAATGCATAGAGTCTCTGTGCACCTGAAGTAAAAGCTACTTTGAAATATTTGTCAAGGTCTTTGTTATGAGTCAGATTAATGTCAATGACATAAAAAAAAATTCAACTATTTGCAAAAGCTAGTGTTTTGTCCTTTATTGCCATTCCCTACCAATATTGTGTCATACAGAGAAAAGTTCACTGTAAGCAGTTCTGCTTTGCAATCAATTTTTCCAGAATTCCACCACTCCTACTCTTGTTTTAACTCTTCATGCAAATGCAAGATTGCATATACCTCCTTGAAAATTAAAGTGAGCCAAGACTTCATGCTCACTTTGGAAAAAATGTTTTGTTTGTAAAATGTAACCTGTAACACAGGATACAGCCCCCACAGATGTGAAATATCTCAGTCTTACACGACTTCTAGTTTTTGGATGCCTGATTAGCCACTGTCTGTTCTCCCTCAGAACTATGTTGCTTCACCGAGCATGTACTATTTCTATAAATGCTCACACCATTCGTGTTATGGATCAGGTGTACTCTGTGCATTTGAAAGCAGCAGAATTTCTGGGGGAATTTTGAACATGTTCAGCTCTTCCATTTTTTGTAAATGCTGATAAAACAATAATCAAACTCTTAATCTAGATCTTTTTGATAATGCCAAGGAGACATGGCCAGTAGGCCAAAGGCCAGTATCTTAACTCAGAATGAGTATTTCTGATGTTTCGTGTTACTGGTTTTGCACCGATAGAAAACACAGTTGTTCAGTCCACCAGTGAATGCTTATTTTTAAGTGCTTTTAGACTGTTAGGCCCTAAGCTACTGAACGATTGAGTGCTTGCTGTTCTTATTAACTTTAGCAGGAGAAAAGGATTCTCACTTGGCAAAAAAACAACTTTTAGAACATCCATTTCTTCAAAAATGACTTGAACTGTGCCAAGTACTATAAAGGCTTGCAATTAGAATTCGTACCAAATGCTCTCCGAGGCCTTGTCTATACAAGGAAGAGCTTATCAGTATACTTAGATCAATACGGATAAACTAACTAGACTTTCTTGTACAGAAAGCACTTATCTGTGAAAAGAATGCCCTGTGAATAGAATTTACAAATGCTCACTGTTTGAACAGTGGTGTTTTCTTCCTTCTTTTTTTCTTTTCTGAGAGAAAAAGCTGCATCATTCACCCTAGGTTTTTTTCTGTTAATAATAATAATAATAATAATAGACGTTACACTTGTAAATAGTACTCCAGAGAAACCTTTTTAGTGTAGGTTAGTCCTACAACATTGTCTGTCATTCTGATAGTAGCAGACAAAGAAAGTGTTGTCTTTTACAGAAATGTTTCCTGGGGGGAAAAAAAAAAAATAAAAAAATTGAAGTTTGAACATGGCTTGCTGTGAATGTATTTTATAGACTTTGTGGAGAGTGAGAAAGCCTGCCCCTGATAGCTGGTGTGCTGTAACCCAGGGAGTGCAGCAGTGAGAAGGCTCAGGTCAACATCCAGTGAGCACATCCTGCAGAAATAAATCACTGGCAGCAGCAGCCAAAGCAAGGACTGCAGGGATGGTGGTGAGGGAAGTGAAATTTGGCCCATTTATGGCCACTTCAAATTCTTTCAAATACCAGACCATGCAAAGAGACCTATTCACACATCTATAAGTACATGAGCTTCCAAATGTTGTCGTCTTCTCTCCAGCCCTCAGGAGAACTGCTGGCTACCTCCTAGGAAGAGCTACAGAAGTAGTCAAAGATGGGTAGTCACACCATTTCTTACAGTTCCGCATACACTTTTTTTGTTCCATGTATATTGGCTCTTTGCTTCAGTTTCCTTCCTTACTGCCTCACTCTGACATCACTCCTGATATTATCTTTTCTCCTCTGCACTCTTCCTCTATCCTCCTTTTCCCTTCAGCATCTTCCTCTTCACTTCTCTTTACATATGCTTTATCTCTTAACTAATTCCATCACTATTCCCTAAATGGAAGGAAACCAATCAACCAAGGAAACAGCTGTGAGACCAGCTTCCTCCTTTTTGCTACTATATATCTCACTTAACTGGCTTGGTTTACCCCTGCCTCAGCTGTCTCTCTTCCTTGTTGGTGTAGGTTGAACGACCTCTGTGGGAAGGATCATCTTTGATTCTGTGTTTGCTCAGTGCCAGGAGAAATAGACTTTATTTCACTCAGCCTCTAGGCAGTAAGTACCACACCAATCTTTGCTAAGGGTAAAAGTTTAGAAGGCTACGGCTCTCCTAAAATAATATAAAGAAGCATAACTAAATGTAGAAAATGTGTGCATATACGCTGCACTGTAAAAAGCTGGAATTGTACTAGATATAGATACAATCCTGTTGTCAGACACATGCACAAAATTGACTCCACTGAAGATTACAAATGCATTATTAACAGCTGAATCTGTCCACTAAATTTTTGGTACACCTAGTAAATACTACACGTATATACATATATTTATGTATGCGCCTATGCAAAGTTCGGCAGTTCTGCTCTACCACCAAAGAGTGCGTAAGACTGAACAGGTACTGATTTTGCAGGCCACAGTTTGGCATGTATGAATCAGATGCTGGTGAACTACGTCACCAACTGCAGATGCTCAATAAAGCTTCCCTTCTACCTTTAGCCTCCTCCCTCCTCTTTTCTGGTGCAGTGACTATTTTGTCTGTTTGGAAATGGTAAAGTCCTGACATGGGCTTTCTGGCAGCAGCTGAGTGACAGGTATGTGATTGCTTTCACAAGAAGCCATTGACTTGTGCCCCTTAAGAAAGCAGCTAGCTTGTGGCTGAAGTGGCAGCAGCCAGAAACTGGTGCAGGAGCAGTCTAAGTATAACATAGTGCTGAAAGGTGGTGTGTGAAGGAATGAACTAAGCTTGTCCCTTTTGTTCTTCTTTTTAACGAATTACAAAGGTGACTCAGACTTTTTTTAGCACTTGTGATGAGCATGAGTTACTTTCATGAATGTTAAGATTGCCTTCACCTTTTGCTTGGTGTTAACTGAGGGATGTTGATTGCAGGAATAATCACAGGAACATGGATGTTGAACATGTAACAAAATAGCTTCTTTGCAAAAGCTAAGCCAAATTAGCCTGAATTAAAAGAAATCTCTCTTGGTATCTGTTGTGCCATAAAATCCCTACTTCTCAAAGGCTTTTTCTACATGGATGACGTATATTCTCAGTATACCTTATTAATAAATGGCAAAATGGCACAATACTCCTTAATAGTTGGACTAGGTGATCATTGTAGGTCCCTTCCAACTGAAATATTCTATTCTATTCTATTCTATTCTATTCTATTCTATTCTATTCTATTCTATTCTATTCTATTCTATGCTATGCTATGCTATGCTATGCTATGCTATGCTATGCTATGCTATACTATGCTATGCTATGCTATTCTATTCGTGTGTATACATATTTATATGTGTTTATATATATCTCAAAACTCACTCTAGCCAACACAGATAATTATATGATACAAGAACTGCAAGTAGACAGGACTTTGCCTGCTTCTTGCATATGTTCCAGGACAAACAAGGCCAGGTAGGCCTTCTTTCTACATTACCCTGAAGTGTACAACCACAGTTTCTTCTCTTATTCACTCTCATAACAGAAGAAATAAAGAGACATATATTCTGTCCCATTCCTGTCTCCCTAAGCAGACAAAGAGTATGAATAAAGAAATCTGTGGTTATTCTCCAGCCAGTTCTAAAGCAGTCATCTGTTGTAAACACCCTGCAAATGAAACACTGTTTTGTCCACTTTGCATATGCCTGCATGCTGGACCCAGTCATACAAGGTACCTCTGAAAGCCCTCAGCTTCTGAGCATCAACTAGAGGACAGAACAACTAGCACCATGCAGGACTGGGGTCTCTGTGTATGCATGCACCTGTTTCAAACATAACCTTGAGGGCGTTTAGACCTTCAAAGAGCTACAAATCAGTATAAACTGTAAATTCAGAATACATGTCATCTCCAAGCGGGAGGCCTGGATCCAGAGATGACATCTCCACTGCTAGTCATACCTGATGGTTAGTCCTGTCCACAGTGTTGGCAGTGGAAGCATGGTCCCGAGTGTTTTGTCGGACTCGGGTGGAGTTTTGCTGCTCAATGGTTGAGGAAGTGGGGATGCAGAACTCTCTGAAACACCTTTTGAAATTCTCATCTAGAAATGCATAAAGGACTGGATTAAGGCAGCTATTTGTATACCCTAGAGCAATACAGAAGTGCCAGGAGACAGTCTGGAAAGTAGTTTCTGGGATGTTGACCAGGGCTTTAATGATGACGTAAATGTGGATGGGAGTCCAGCAGACGATAAACACTGCCACCACCACAAGAACCATCCTTGTGATTCTCCGCAGGTTCCTGTCCTTCTCTTTGGAGCCAGATAACATGCGAACGCTCTTTAGGCGTAAAATCATTAGCCCATAGCACACAGTAATGATCAGGACTGGCATGATGAAGGCAAAGATGAACACACAGATTTTCAGGAGGTTCTCCCAGTACCAAGCAGGGTGGGAGAATGTAAGTGTGCAGTCAATGGAGCCTAGAGAAAAAAAGAAAACAGCAGAGAAGAACAAGTGGTTCAGTTTTTCATGTGCTTTTCTTCAAACCTTTCTTTTTCGAAAGCACAGGCAAATACATTAAGATTTACTAAATAAACAGCTAAAATGGAGCAATCTGAGACCTGGCATCAGTAAAAACATTGATAGCACACAGGGCTGCAAAACATGCATGAAGCACCAGTTAAAAAAACAAAACTGAGGTAATGTGTTTTCTTTGGCATTTTATGGCTTGGAATTGCATGTATATTGGACAAGAAAAAGAGCTGAATTGTCATAAATGCTTAAACTTTGACTCATTTTCACTTTCAGTATAAAACCTGGCAAAAAAAAAAAAAAGACAGGACATGATACTTATTAATTGTGCACAATGGAGGGTTTGGATATTGAGATGCTGTCGCTTCATGTAAGGTCTTTGAGCACCACGCTCTGCATCATGTCTTACCAGATTAGGTACAAAATACCTATGACTGCCAGCTTCTGCGGGAATATCCTAAGTAAAAGGCACAGGCTTCTGTGCTGTAGGAGAGTGCATAAGCACCCCACAGCAGAAGATAGGCAGTCACAGATGCTTTTCTAACCATTACAGTAACTGTGTGGGGCAACAAGACTCGCAGGGATCTACAGAAGGAGCTGGAGCTGCCTGTTGTAGAAGACAGAACGTGTGCAGTGCTGTGTCGTCAACTACAGCCAGACAGAAAACTGTTGAAGGGCACATCTACACTGATACCTGCTTCATACAGGTGGAGGTGAGAAGTTAATTCAACACCTCTGTCGTGGTTTGATTGCGGGGTGACAATAAAACCGTAACAGATGTATTGTTAAACCCCTCTCCCCTGCCTTCCCCCTTTAGCCCCTCCCTCTCCCCCCTTCCCACTAAGGACAGGCAATTGGGAGGGAAAGAAGGACAGAAAGAAGAGAGTTGGAAAAATTAAAAATGTTTTACTAATGCTGTTAATAAAAATAGAGAAAATAATACAAAATCAATCTTGAAAGTCCCAGCAACTGCTCCAGCAGATGTGGGGCCAGCACCCGAAGTCCTGGACTAGACCCTGTAGCCAACCGGAACTGGATTCAGTCTGTCACTAGACTTCAGTTCGCAGGGACAATTCGCAAGGTCCTCTCCCAATGTCGGCCATAAGGAAAAGGGACAAGATCCTCATGATCTCTCACTTTTACATGAAGTATCATGTGAATGGGATGGAATATTTTGTTGGTCAGTTTTTGATCACCTGTTTCAGTTCACTGCTCTTGCAGGATGTGCATCGCATCCATCCTTATCAATGACCTTGCATTCCATTGCTATGTCTACCAAAACATGTATCTGACTTTCAGGAAAACTGCAATTAGTAAGGAAACTTTAGCTGACAGGGTTTTACAAAACCAGGACAGCCTCTCCAGTAGAGTGAGACAATGCAGAAAGGAATTTAAACATGAAAACATTCAATTTAGGAATGAAAGCCAGACTTACCATGCCTGTATTTAGTAGTTGCCATGAACATAACTGGCAGGCCAATGGCAGACGAAAGAATCCAGTTGCAGACATTGACAATTTTGGCATTTCTGGGCGTACGGAAATCAAGGGCCTTAACGGGGTGGCAAACGGCTACATAGCGATCCACACTCATGGTGCAGAGTGTAAAGATACTGGTGAACATATTGTAGTAGTCTATGGATATAACGATCTTACAAAGGATTGTACCAAATGGCCATGTTCCCATCAAGTAATTCACGCTCTGGAATGGCAGAGTACTTGTTGCTAGGGCATCTGCCAATGCAAGATTGAAAATATAGATATTGGTGGCAGTCTTCATTTTCGTGTACCTAGAAAAAAATCAGCAAAACATGTGAATGATCACAACTAACAGTGTTAAACAAAACTGCGTCCAGTGCACCATGTATAACAAACTCCTGTGAAATAATGTGCTAGATATTATAAAAGATCATATTTTCTGCTTTTAACCAAATGATCTTGCTATAGTTTATCTACAATAATGTTTGCAGTTCAGTAAGACATTAGTTAAACGGTGTAAGAAAGAAAAGACTAATTTAACTTGTGCAGAGAGAAAGGATATGCATAGAAGAAACAATATTATAGATGCTAAGGAACTGAAAAATAATTTGAAAAAATTGTATGTGTACGTATCAGACTCTGCATTGAATGGACACATTTTCTGCATCTGCTGATGTCACGTCAAGTATCAGAACTGCAGTCTATAGAAATTGGGAACTCGTTTGTAGGTTACGGAGTAGTAAAGATGCAATTCCTCAGGGAATAAGTACATAAAAAAACTAGTGTGATTATCAAAGCCACTATGTCTAAAAATTCAGGCTTTTAAGATTTTGTCATTTGTTTATAATTATAGAATTCTAAAATAATTTGTAATGATGGTTATTACATTGCTTTACTAATCTCAGTGTCCTATACAGATGTTTTTTCCAACTAAATGAGAAGACAGATGCTATTGACCAGATGCACTGAGTGTATCAATAAAATCAGCACCCTGGGTGGATGCTGCAGCCCTGTTGCTTGAGGTGGGAATTCATGCTCTGTCTCACAGTGCCTATTTCAGCAGAAGGGTCTTCAAACTCCTTTGCACTTTCCTCTTGCTAAGTCTCTGGCACTAACCACCCAAAACCCACTGTCTAAATTTTGAATATGTCACACTTCAATCACAGCTGAGCAGGGGGAGCTTTTTATGTTTTAATTGGTGTTTGCATTGCTAAAGGTAGAGTCCAAATTCCTCCCTAGTTTCATCAACTTTTGTGAAGAGACATTTACAGCTGCAACTCCTTGCGTCAGCTGAACAGCACTTGAGATACACTGTTCATGAGGATGCTTTCCTTTTGCAGTGGTACAATGACTGTTCTGCTTTAAATAATGTTTCTGGCTATCTTGCCCTGCTGTCCTGCTTGCTGCCAAGGTTGCTGAGTGCTGTGGCTGCCTGGCTTTTGGAGAGGCAGATGGCGTGCTCTTTTGATAAAACTCCATTCTGTTTCTGCAGAGTAACAAGTGCACTGTTTGATCAAATATTTTACAATTTATGGAGCGATTTGCAAGATGAATAGCCCATTTAAAAGGATTCTACAGGCAATCTGCCAGGGAAGACAAAGTGTAAAATATAATATTTAATGTTTTTTTCTCTCCGACTTTGATGTCTCAGAACATGATTCAGCTGCAGAAAAAAGGCGACAGGGCTCTATAGGGAACACACATTTTGGTAGGGTCTCGAGAAATGCAGATTTCTTGCTGACTGCATCTAGATAGCTTTTATGATGAATATCTGAAGAAGTTTGTGCTGGCTTTGTTCTCTCATTTTGTAGCACTGTGCATGAGGAGCCACTAACAACCTTAATTTCAATTCAGGATGTTTTTTTAAAAATATTTTCAAGTCGATCCAAGCTCGCTCTTGACTGCTGTCTTGAGAAAGTATGATCTGAGTATGATACTTCCAAGTTTTAAATAAAACCTGTATTCTGAAAGTACCCTAAAAAACTTTTCTTACAGGAGCACTCCATTTAACCAAGAGATTGTAACACTAAGGAGGAGGTAGATGCTGCAAGCATCCATGCCTCTATCTGCTGGGAATTATTCAGGAAAATGCACAGGATTGTAGTGTGGGAGAGGTACACAATAAGATGCAGCTCTAAGAAAAGTTTGGAGTGAGAAGAAAATATTTTCTAGGCAATCTGCTGGAGAATTTGGCAGAGGAGAATGAAATTCACAGCATTTTTATATTGACTTTACTACTACCCAGAATGAAAATGTTGTACTAGGCCCTCCTTTCACCATGTCTCCTGTTGTTCATCAAAAATGAATGTCTTTCCTAAAGGTCTGAAAACAGATCCAGGACGAGCTAAGGTTGTGTCCAGAGACCTAACCTGGAGGTTTGATTGCATTATGAGCAGACATCTCCAGCTTGCTGCAGTCTGGTCCGCTCAGGCAGCAACGGCAGTGGAGGGACAGTGGTTCTCAATTCTGCACAGACAAGGAAAGGTGATGATGATGATCCTGCGCCCTCTCCCAGGCTGCTGATCCCTAGTCAGTTCTGAGGTGATTGTCCTATCTTTATGCCTGGACAAGAAATCATGCTTAGGTGTGCTGCTCAGCGCTGCTGCCATCACAGAATCATTTTGGTTGGAAGAGACCATCAAGATCATTGAGTCTGTTAACCTAATACTGGCACTAAACCATGTCCCCAGGAACCTCATCCACATGTCTTTTAAATACCTCCCGGGATGGTGATTCAACCACTACCCTTGGCAGCATGTTCCAACGCCTGACAACCCCTTCTGTGAAAATTTTTTTCCTAATCTAGTCTGAACCTTCCCTTGCACAACTTGAGGCCACTTCCACTTGTCCTATCACTTGCTACTTGGGAGAAGAGACCAACACCATCCATGCTACAACCTCCTTTCAGGTAGGTGTATTGAGCAATAAGGTCTCCCCTCAGCCTCCTTTTCTCCAGGCTAAACAGCCCCAGTTCCCTCAGCCGCTCCTCATAAGACTTGTGCTCCAGACCCCTCACCAGCTTTGTTGCTTTTCTTTGGATACCCTGCAGCACCTCAGTGTCTTTCTTGTAGTGAGGGGCCCGAAATTGAACACAGGATTCGAGGTGGGGCTGAGTACAGTGGAACAATCGCTTCCCTAGTCCTGCTGGACACACTATTTGTGATACAAGCCAGGACGCTGTTGGCGCCCTTGGCCACCTGGGCATACAATTCTGGCATAGTTCTGTGTCTGGAGAACACATAATGATTTTTTTTTTTTTTTTTTTTTAATCAGCAATTAAAGCCATTCTGATAATTTAAAGGGTATAATTAACACAGAAAAAAAAAATACATCAACCAATATGTGACTCTTAGGTTGACATGCCAGAAGATGAGCAGATAAATGCTCTGAATAAATGGAATAAAGCTTCTCTGCTGAGACTGGCATGGGCCTTATCCCACCTAAATGCTACACATTTTTCAGTTTCGCTATCTTGCTTTCATTGTCAGCTTATGCTTCAAAGTTCCGGGACTTATTTCATTTAATGGACTATTAATGAAAGATTTTGCTTGATGTACTCTGTAATCTGTGTATTTCTAATCACACTGTTCTTAAAAAGAAAGGAAGCAGAGCTTTTGTGATGGTAGAAAGTATTTACCTCCACAATTGCCTAATCAACAAAAGCCTATTGAAATCTACATTATTCTTTTCAGTGAATTCTATGGCATAGCATATTTTAAGATTTTATAAAGGGCTTATTTCTAAGAGGTACATTTTGTTAAACATGTATTTTTCAAAATAAGTAGATTATCAGTGTCGCCAGGATTATTTTTTGGTATGAACAAATAAATACTAAACCAATTGATTAACAGCAATTTTAACAGCAAGAAAAATAACAGTCACTCCAAATGCAGCTCTTCAAATCCTTGACCTTAGCTATTATTATGTCTTTCACTAAGGTATCAGTCTGCCTATTTGAACAAGCAGCACAAACATTTCCATCATCAAGACATAGAGGTGTATGTGATGAGATTTTGATACTTCAGAGGGACTGGATTTTATATGTAGTTAAAGTCACAGGATATCTGTATGGCTTATAATATCAAAAGTATTTGATTTAAATTCAATCTTTTAACAGGTAACTGCTTTTGCACTTCCACCCAAGGCCACTAGGGAACCTAGAAATGAACAGGTGTGTAAAGAAAGTGTCTTAAATGCAAAGCCATAAAAATCTGAATGCTGGTATTTAGAGTACATTGACATTTCAGCATCTGAAATACTAAATACATTAAACTTTGCATGACAAGTGAAGACGGAAGTTGGCTTTGGGCAAAATTATTTCTATTTTTACAGCTCTGCAATGAAAGACTAATGGAACAACATGATGTTTCAATTATTTTGTGCATATTTAGTTTGATACTGCTCTTGATACATATTCAAATTAATCATGCTCATTATAATACTGACACCCACTACTATGCCCTTTCTGTCTTCTCAGTGTAGGCCTTATATCATAAAATATCTGTGTTTATGGAGCATGTTTCTGTTGGTAGTAGCAGATGATGTATCAGATTTACAACAGTAAGAATATAATTTATGTCTGTCTAATTCTGTAGGGCAAACTCAGCCTTGCCTCTATCCTCAATCCAGCAAAGCTTTAAAATATACTTGAAGACTGAAGATGTGATCTGTAGAGGTCCACTCAACTGGGATTTCTTGAAATAAGAAAAAGCAATACAGAAGATCATGAGAACCCTTCTCAGATAGTTACTAAGTTCCTAGTACTCAAGGATAAATAGAAAGTCTCAAAATGACCTCTTCAACTGGCAGCCCATGGGCCACTCATAGTTTGCAAATGAAATAAAAGGCGGTTCATGAAACTAACCTACAGAGACCCCCAGCTCAGTTGCACAATGCACAAGAGCATCTTGAGCAGGAGCCATGAGCATCTTCCCATCCACCTCACAGACATGTGACAAGAAAGATGTGAGCCTGCTTCTGCCTCTTTCTGCAAGACGTGCCACAGCTCTTTCTGGCCTGCCCACTCCAATGGTTTAGTCTCCACCTATCATGTGCAACAATTTTTGAAGAGTCCTTTCTTTTAATCCTCCATGGCTCGAAAGTAAAGAAAAAATAACATGGCAACCATATATTTTCTTTAAAAATCACAACATTTTTGATTTGCATCACACTTTTTCTAAGCTTAATAGACATAGTTGGTATTGTGCCACCTGAGTCCTGACCCTAACACTTCTTGGATAAGCCATTTACAGCCGTGTGGATTGTTGAAATATACCCTGCTCCAGACCCTTCAGCCTTTCCGTACTAGATCAGTTCTATAGCATCCTTGTACCATGAGTACAAAGAAGTCAGGGAGTCTAAGTCTAGCCCCATTAATACAGTAACATACACCATTACAAATTTGAAAACTGCTCCTATCTGAATAGGAATAGTGAGGAGAAAAGCAGAAACAGTCTTTTGCACTTAGGAAACTGGCTGGCTGATGGTAGATTGGTAATAACAACAAACAGTACAAAAGCATACAAGCTTTTGTCCACAGAAAGCTAATTTGGAGACAAAGCCTGCTTCAAATGATCTGTGTTTAAGTTCAATGCAAAATATATGAAAAACAGGATTAATTACAAGAGATTCATTGCAGAAAGCAGTTGTTCACGAAAATGGTTTGGCTGCTGAAAGAAAAAACAGCCAGCAATTAGGTCTTGCATACAGACAACCTGACATAACTCTTGTTGATGCTGGAGGAGATTAGGTTAGTGTTTCAAATTAATGTTCTTTGTGCATAAATTACTTGTTAAACAAATGAAGAATCATTATGTGCATACATTAGATTAGTTGAGGTCTCCTTGGGTGGGAAGATTGAAACATGTGAAGTATACCTAGTTGAATCAATTTAAATGAACATTTATTTCCATAGCTGTTCTGGTGCATCTTGTATATATATCTCAAAAACAGTAGGAAAGAGGGATATTTTTCATGCTCCTGAGATACCAAGTACTTGAATTTTTCACGGAACCCTTACAGCTTTGACAAACATCATGTCATATTCAGATTGGCCTGGAACCCTGTCCCTCCCTTTCCCTGACTCCCCTGTCCCCCCGCCAATTTCTTCTGTCTGCCAATCCAATTAGTATGTTTGACACTGAAATGATGTCGCTCAGCTAAGCCATATCCTGGAAAGTACCTTTGAGCTAAAGGGTCTCAAATGATAGACTTAACTGATGGCCATCATATCTCATTGTCCTTTTTCTTTCTTTGCATGCTAGTGGTTCTCTATAGAGTGGAAGACCCATACTGCATTTCAGCCACAGCTGTGAAGTGCATTGTGGCAGACTGCTACCTGCTAAAGTTTTCAAGTCATATGTATTCTGGATGAGCCTAACCTACCTGTCAGGGAACCTATGACTTCATCAGCTTGAAGATTTAGTCTTTGATTCTTTTATTCAGGAATATTTCAGAATACTTATGCCTTAAGCCATTAAATTCAAGCTCTGGGTATGAGCATTACAAATTTGTGGACAATGCTAACACATTATTGTGTAAGCCACAATGTGGTCAGGCCACCTAGATTGGAGGTGCCATACTATGGTTAACAATATGCATGTCCTTTTGATTTATGTTCTTCTCAAAAGATCATATACAAGAATGTAATTCAAAACTAATAAGCTTTCAGGAAAAAAAAACAAACAAATAAAAAAGCCAAACAACCCTCCAGCAGGTACAACATCTTAGCAGAAAATGTTCACCCTTAGTTACAATGAAATTGTGCAATTTTCAGGCATATTCTTACTTCCTGCACTGATCCTGAGTTTGGGGGTAAAAGCTGAACTGGGGAAGGGAACTAGATTTTACTGCCTTTAAGACAGAGGCAGCATTTGTTTCCTCCTGTTAAAGCTTTGCATCTTGACTCCCAACATGGTGTGACCCAGTCACCTCTGTGACTGGAGACGGTGGTTTCATCAGAAGAGGTGAAAAAACACAGAAATACCAAAACACAGAAATACCAAGTATCACTTCAGGTGTCAAGGCATGACATGCTAATGGAGTGTACTACATTTAAAATAGCAAGGCCTTGTTATTTGACATACTAAGTGGGGAATGCTGCAAGGCCTCCACATACCTCATGATGGAGCAGCTTTCACCTCACCTCTTCACACACCAGCAAGGGGATGTCCGTTTTCTGAAGGAGTTGAATGTATGTGCTGAATGTGGATCTGAACATAGGGCAGATAACTGCTGGACTGTAGTTGCTTCAGCTGCTACCTCTTTTCTCCATAATATTTTGTCTTCCCACTGCCAAGTTCCTTTTCCACTTTATTCTCCTCTGTAGCACAAATGAACCTAATCCAGAATTTCACCAATGTTTACTTCCCTTGGGTTATCATCCTAGCATCTTCAACTTCCCAGCTTGTCCTCTCCTTGCATCAGAGGCTGCCTCAGGGCATATGGAAGTCCACCAGCATTTGCCTAGAGGACCCAGGCAGGAGATGCAGGCAGAGCACATGACATCTCATGGAAGGGCATCGGCTCAGGGCCATTTCTCCTGTACTGAGAAATAATTAGTGACTTCTCTCAGCCCTCAGCTTTTGGGAGCAGGAGAGCCAAATGAAAGACTTTTAGGCAGAGCCAACTTTCTTCACACTGCTGTGCAGGTCTCCTTGAGAATGATGTGGCACCAACAGAGTTGGGAAGACATCTAACTCATCCTGTTTTTAATGAATTACAATACTGTGTTGGGCTTTCAGCTAATATTCACTTGTTGCTTTCTTTTTGGCTCCTTCTGCTTTTTTTTTTTGTTATTGAAAGGCATCATACAGAGGTCCTCCTAATGCTATTTATTATGAATTAATGAGTCTGTCCCTTTCCAGAAAAACAAAATAAGCTTCTTTCCTTGGGATAAACATGTCTTTTGGGGAGGAAGGCTGATCCTTTCTCTTCATGTCTGACTGAGAGGATTAATAAGTAAGATTACTTCAGATAGAACACACAAACACCACAGTAGTCATAACAGGTAACTATTTTACTATTTCTGTCTTACTATTTTCATGCCTTTTTTAGATACATGTATTTACATAACATCCTGGCAGAAATTCATACAAAATAAAGCTGATAGCATGCATTCTTTCTTTTTCCAAAAAAGGAAAGGGAACCAGAGAGGAACAGGTCTTTACAGACGTGTCAACTTGCCACACCAACATTTAAGATGTTGTGATATCTTATAACTCCTATTACCCTATTTTCTTTTTATTTTCTCAGACACCATAAAAAGCTACTTAATGATAAAAAACAAATGACAGTAACACATATGCTCCAATGCCCAAACTGTCATCTGCTGGTACACTTCCGTCCCCTCCAGCCTATTTAAATGGGGGAAAAAATATCTGCAAATTATCACAGGACTTAATCTGGCCTGTTTGCTAAACCACGTTTAGCTGAGTCTCTGTTTGCTTGATGCTGAAGCATGTATGGGTCTCCATAAAGGCTGCTGCTTTCATCATTACTGTGTAACACATCTTTCAGAAATAAATCAATGGTGCTAAAAAGGCCAGCTCCAATACACTGTCATTATCCAGCAGTGGGTGCTTATTGCTGGAATTTTTGCTTTGCCAGGATGATGTGAAAAGGAAAGCTGTTGGTGTCTTCAACTTAACTTTCTCCCCTCCTGATTTCAGGGAAGCACGGTTGAAAATAAAACCACTGACCACGTCTATGATAACTGCAGGGACGTTTTTCTAGAGGGGGACAAGTTAACAGCTATTTTCTCTGGTTTCCAGGCGCTGGTTCCCTCCTCCTGATCTATGGACTGATGACCTCAGGTGAGGACTATACATGAAACATCCCCAGCTTGGCAGGGAAGCTGGCAAGGAAGCCTTTGAGGGCAGTAGATGTGAGATCCTCAAAGGTGCGATGGGGAGCAGCAGAGGTAATAACCCCTAGTGAGAGAGTATCAGAGGGGTAGCATGGGGCTCGAGGCAATGTCACGGACCACACAGATCGAAGTAATGCTAAGTATACAAGGTATGGTGTCTCGTATACAAGAGATCAGGATCTTATAGTGAAGCTCTCGAGTTTGATCTGGAAAAGAACAGAGGTGAGAAAAAGGGAGTGGAGAGAGAATAAACGTGGAGGAAGACTTGCCTATGACAGGGAAAATTGGGAAAGCAGGTGATGATGAAGGCAGGTGTGACAGAAAGAGGGAGCACGGTTACGTGTTTTCAGAAAGCAGGATCAAAAGTACCAGGAAACATGGATTCAGTTTCCATGTGACAAGGAAGAGATTGCATCTGAAACTGGGGCTCTGAGGGATATACTGAGACAATCACCTCATGACAAGGATATGGGAAACTGGCTTCTTGGATGATTTTTCTATAGAGGCAGCACATCCCAGGGCTGGAGGTTAGCACTCTGAGAGGAAAACAGGGAAAGATCCCCCAACTGCAGCTCCCTGCTCCCCCTTAAGACAGGAACTTCTCTGAGCTGGGATTGCTGTATAGAACACAATGAGGAGGAGATGCTCAATTCTACACAAGCATCCAAACATTTTTGTTTTGAAGGTTTATTCTTGATCTGAGATACAAGATCTTACAGCTGATAATTGAACACTTCTCAGTGAGAAGAAGGAAAAAATATGTTATTTCATGTCTTTCACAGTTACCTGACTACCTATAGTCTGTCATCCTTACCTTTTTTTTCATCATGCAAATTCAAAGGGAAGTATAAATAAAATTTAGAATTTTTTATCATTAAACAGATGAATGAGAATGCTTCTTAACGGAGCTGGGCTAAGCTGTGGAACCCCTTGCTAGTGAAAAACATTAAAAGCCAACTTCCAAAAGAGAGCAGGGTCTTTGAAAGATTATGATAGCAGCCCTACTTATAATGAAATAAACCCAAACTTCACGGTATAAACCAAAGAAGGCACAGATGGTTACAAAAAAGAACTTTGTTTGAGACCAGCCTAACCACAGCAATTCAGAAAGTAGTTGCTTTCAGGTTTTTTGGTTGGTTTTTTTGTTTGTTTGTTTTGGGTTTTTGTTTGTTTGTTTTTGTTTTTTGTGGTTTTTTTAAATATTGTTATAATGATCAAGGATTGAAAACTTATTTTCACTGGGAATCATAGTAAAAATAAATAATTTTTTGAAAATGTCCACCAATGAGTATAAAATCCCTCTTGGAACACCTAAGCTTAAAAATAACCAACTTAAAATCTTTAAATATGTTTCAGAATTCTGAAATCTTACTTCAGAGAATGTTTGTTTCAAAATAGCTTTGTTTAGACATGGTAATGTTGTGACCTTTTTTTTCCAACATTATTTTTTATTCTGATTTTTTTTTTTTTTTTTGGATTACTGCATGGTAGAAATGTCCACAAAAAGCTATTGAATAAAATGCTAATGCAAACTGCAACTCAGAAACTCCCTCTGCGGTCTTAACAGACTGTTAGAATAATTTTCACACAGTGACGCTCCTATTTATGCCACTCTTCAACTGAAAACCAGCTGCTGGCTATGATTGGAAAAGAGGTTAGTAAGCTAGCCTACGATTCCGAGACATTTGGGCTTACATCACTTTATGTTTGAGAGTTTTGTAAATATGTCATCATCTGATCTAGAAAAATTAGGAATATCAACAGTGCTCAGCAGAAGTTATGCCTGATGATTTGAAAAAATAAGATAAAATGAAATAAAGCAGTACTTCAGGATTATTAGCTAATTAGCTCATTAGTCATTAGCTTGCTAATAATTACATAATACAAACAATGTGCTTACAGTATTTTCTGCTTTTACTGAAGCAATGAAAAGTTGGCAAAATTTTACTTATTTCCATGCGGACATTTTGAAAAAAATCAGGAAGTGTTTAACATTATTTTTCATGGGAGTCATTACCAAAATGATATTCCAGGAAAAATACAGTGGGATCAGAACAGCTTTTTCAAGAGCAATTGAGTGAGAGGGGATGTTTTTTCTGCCCAGAGGTGCCTGGGGGTAGCTGCTAGCACAGTGGGGGGTCGGGTCTGCCCTCCTGGGGCAGGCGTGCTGTCCCATGGGGGCAAGAGCTCACTGGGACTGGGCACAGGGCGGCACAGAGTTCCACAGGGTCTGGTTTAGAAAGGAGCATTGGGGCTGCACAGCTGGCTGCTGCTCGCTCTTATCCCTCAGTCACCTCTGTACCCTCAGGGTGATGGGGTTATCCCCATGTTTCAGGCTAATTTTGACTATAGCTGTGACAGTATATTTAAAAAAAAGAAAAAGAAAATACAAAGGTATTCATGCTGTTTTATCTGTCTGCTTCCCCTGATCTTGGGGGGTGGAGGGGAGCAACTTGCTAGTCAAACATTCACCCACTATCAGAGGCTGGTAAACTCATCACAACAGCGTGCAAACAGGGACACCTGCCTTTCTGTAATGCAGGATGCTGAGCATCAGCCCCTCACTAGGCTGCTCAATTAATTCAGGTTCTGTGCTGTTCCTGCCCAACCTGACTCCCTCAGTTCTGTCCCCAGATCTTCTCTGCCTTGTGCTGGTGAGCAATATTGATTCGTAACTGACACAACTGGCTAGGGCTGCTGTGGCTTTAGGTAACAGCTCTTAGCAATGGGGTGGAACCTTTTATTTGGAGACAGTGGAACGGGCAGGACACACATTCATACATGCAATGCCATCCAAATGGAGAGAAGTTCATGTGGCTGTGGATGGAAAAAAAAAGAATGAATTTATGCATTTCTTGGTTTCTAAATTTTCTGATCTGTGTTGCTATAAGAGATGCTGTAGGCCTTCTTTCACACAGCATCCATAAGTCCATGTCACCTTGCAAAGAAGAACACTTCATTTTTAGTAAAACTTGCTTTGCTTCAGCCACTTTTAAGCTTGTGATCATTTTCAGTTAATTTCTCTAAACAGACTCTCCCTGCTTCATATGTTATGATGTCTTTTCAAACCCCGTGCTTTTCTCTTTCTGTGCATGTGTGAGAACATTTATTTCTCTGGTGATATCAATTATTCCTGGAATTGAAATTTCGCCCCAAATTCCATTTTAATCAGTAAAAGTTTTCCTGAAATGTGACCCGAGCTGAAGTAACCAGAGCTTTTAGTACTGCCTAAATTTTCCAGATGCAATGATGTTTCAGTCACAGCTCTTTTTTTCAAAACAGTATTAAGAGGCAGTTTTGAGAAATGTAGAAAGAAATATCTTCATTTCCGAGAGGACTGATTTCCCTGGGTTTTATGTTCTTTTTTTTTTTTTTTTTAAGCAGGATAATCGTTTACGCTAATGAAATAAGACATTTCCTTCCTCCTGCTGCAAAGGATCACAGAGAACCCGAGGCCCTTTTGTTTATGATATGTGACAAAATTAATAGCAAAGCAATTAAGGAATCACTCTTGACTTTAGTGACTTCAGCGGCTATTGGTGAAACTACAGTCCTCTCAGGGCACTTGGCATCACAGAGGACTGAAGCCTCCCAGAGCTACTCCTCTCTTCCAGTCCAGCGACGTAAAGATTTTAATCTATGATCTATTACAGCTTTCTAGCATATTGCCTTAATCACAGGGCATATTCTTCTTCCCACTCTAATGTGTGACTAATATCCCACTGACTTGATGAGAAAGCTGGAAAAGCCTATAGATTACTGTGTAAATTAATTCAATACCACATGGTACTAATTGTACACTGTCTTGTTGTACTCAGCAGCAGCTAGAAGTAGCATTTGTTGTTGACATAGCCATAACAACACTGTTCATATTAGTAATTTACACTTCTACAAAGCACAAGAGGAAAACAGATAATAAAAATTATCTACAGATTTTTCAGATTGCAGGAAATTTATGGCTGGCAGTAAAACCTGACTACTACTGCTGTCACTCAAAAGGTGTTGTTTTGTACTTGACAAAAGAAACAGCTCAGTGTTAGTAACATGGGGTTCAGCCTCACACACTACAGATATAACACGTAAATATTAATTAAAGAATGGAAGTATTCTGCTGAACAAGAACCATTTGGGAGACCAGGGAGGGTGGATGAGAATGTGTTAATTATGAAGTAATACGTATATAAATTGGAAATCCATGGACCTGTTTTGCATGAAGAGCCTAATTTTCATATTGGTGATGACATTTCTAACTCCTTGTTGGACATATATGCTTTCTGACCCCCGTTTGCTCCAACTGGCATAACAGGGTGGCATTGTAGACTGATAGTGATATTACAGGACTGGGAATACTGTGATGTCAGTATAACTTGCAACAGGTAGAAAGTTCCTTTATGCTGCCCAGATATACCAAATGGATAGAGAAGCAGAGAAAGGAAATGCATTTTAATGTTGCTTAAACCACACCGTATTCAACCATTAACATGTGAACTCTTTCTCATCCCAAATTGTTAAACAGCTGCGTGCTATTAATTGGGAAGAAACTCTGTCACATCAAAAGCTGTTCTTGCACAGGAGACCTAGCTTTGGTCCTGCCTTTGCCACAGAATTCCTGGACGGTTTTTGGAGAATCCATATAATTTATTTATGTTTTCCTCTGTAAAATGAAAATATAATTCGGCTTTCTCCTATTGCTTCTGGCTTTTGTTTTTAAGCTGTAATATCAGGGAAAGATGCTCTCTTCAGATAGAAATCTAAATGCAAGTGCCTCATTCAATTTGGCTTTGTGGTGCAAGTGTAATTCAATTAATTAATGCAAGAAATATGAACCCAGTACGGGTTATGCCTGTTATAAATACATAATTCCAGTGACAATCTGTGGTATATTTCTCTGCGGACAGCTAGCCAGGCTCTGTTACATTGCGCATCTGCCTTTTCTCCCAGAGGAATGCATTCAACACTGGCTCAGATGATTGCAGTCGTGCCCCTGTTCAGAAGCCTTTTTGCAGCTGTATCTTCACATAGATAGCTTGAGCCTCAGACTGACTGAAACCACAGGGCAGAAAAGAATTTCCCCAGTTCTGTGCATTTAAAACATAGCCTCTAAAGTGTAGCTATACTCACTAGGTTTCTGAGCTACTATAGTTTGAACCACTGATGAACATTACTTGTGTTCCCATTAGATCTATGAGCTGCACCGTTTTGCAGAGACATCCCCAACACATGCAGAAGGAATCATCCTCCGCTACACAGCAGCACCCTACCTTGACTGCTCTCCTCACCCCGGGCTTTTTATAGCCAGTACCGTCAGTGCTGCACCCACCATGAAGCCACGCCAGTGCTGCTGGCGTACAAGTGATGCTGGGTGCTAACCTCTGCTCCAGCTTCCAGCTCTCTGTGGCCATGGCCCTCCTACACAACGGCTGCTACCCAGACTCCTTGGGAAACACAGTGTTCAAAGGGAAACGGGACGCTTTATAGACCCGTAAAAAATGGAAGTGCTGTGGCTGCCCCGGCAGGGAGGGAGAGCGCCCCAGGGGCACCCCATGTAGAAGCGCCCGCTGGGCTCTGCAAGGCTCGGCGGATGCCTGGTTTGGAAACGACGAGCAGCCAGGAAGCAAGAGGGGCTTGCTCAGCCCCGTCCCGCCGCCCCGCTCCCGGGAGGTGGCAGTGTTCCCCCACGGAACCGCCCGCCCCGCTCCCGGGCTGGCCACGCAGCCCGTTGATTCTCGCTCTCACCCGCTTTGCACCGATTTACGGGCGTGGGGTTTCTCGTGCGTGAAAGACACGGTTGAGAGTGACCTGTAACAGCCCAGGTGGGCGTGAGGGTGGGAAAGCTGCGAAGGGTGCTGCAGCACAACCGGAAAACCGGGATTATGCACAGTGGCTGCGATCCTGGCGCACTTGTACACCCGCATTCGCCTGCATGTACATATACATATAGAAATGTATATGAATATAGCAGGAAATCTATAAATCTGGGCAGTGAGAAGCTTTTACCCGAGATGCCACTTACATTTCGTTTGTGCGCTTGGAAGAAGTAGGGGGAAAGACGCGTGGATGTGTGTCGGGTGTCCGTGTGCGCACTTAGATCTCCACACGCTTACAGGCAGTGGCTTTAAACCTTTAAACCCCTTAAACCCTCCCTCCTCAGCAGGCAGGTGTGGGATTCAGGCCTCGTTGGCCAGAACAGCTCCCAATGGTGCTGTAGCACGGAAGGTCCGCAGAGCACCCCCGGATCCGCATCGGTTTCTGACAGACCGCTCAGCCCGGCCGGTCCTCACGGCCCCACCACAAGTTTCTCTTCCCCGATCACCCGTTCCGGAGCTTCGTCAAAAGCCTCCTCCTCTTCCCCGCGGGGGTAGGAGCCCCTGCGCTCCCCTCAGTGCGCTGCCTGCCAGAGAGGGTCTGCAGCAGCCCCCGTCGGGACGCCAGTCCCAGCCGACGGCAGCGGCTGGGGTCTGCGGAGCAGGGCAAGGCGGGGCGGCACTCACCTGATGATGACATACATGACCAAGAAGTTGCCGAAGAGCCCCACGACGCAGACCACGGAGTAAAGGGCCATGATGGCGATAGCCGTGACCATGGAGGGGCCGCCGCCCGCGGGCGCGCAGGGCCCGCCGCCGCCCGCGCTGCCGTTGGCACCGCCGCAGGGCTCGGAGCGGTTCCAGCCCACCACCGCT